>CAEGAE010024903.1:0-15832 GCA_903067095.1 Girardinus metallicus
CTACATAGATACTGTTTGGGTCAATTTGACCCGACAGTCAAGTTGAAGGATAAAAAAGATGGAAAAAATGTCCAATTTTATATGTTTTCTTTCAGCTATGAACCATATTTCACCCTCATCCCCCCGCACCCGCCCACACACTCACACACGCCTACACACCCCCACACACACAAGCCCACTTTCTCACTATTCTCTTTACTGCCCTAGGAAACTGCGAGAAAGCAGGTATTCATACAACTTTTGACGGGAACATTTTCTGTTCCCGTGGGTAAACTCCACCCACACTGAGTGGACACTAAGCAGATGTGGATGGGAAAACATAAATACTCTCTGCATGACTCATTTATGTTGATTTTAATCAGCGGGTCAATTTGACCCAGAACAGTATACGTGTCTCAAGTTCAATTATAAAGATCACCCATTGAAAAAAAAATAATAAAAAAATTGTAATATAAAAAAAATTACATCAGATCAATTTCAAGAAAATTATTGTTTTTTTTGTGTGCAGGTTTTTTTCAGTGGACATAAAAAATGTAAATTCCATTTTTTATGTCCAAATGAGTAAATGAGTGAGTTGGTCCTTTATTTGTGAGAAATAAAAAAACATCATTGCACAAGTATTGATTAAAATGATTAGTATTGGAGTTAATAATCAGATACAAAAATGTTTTGGAGGAGTGTTTTGGTTTCTGACACTATTGCATGATTAAACACTCCATGGGTCAAATTGGCCCACAAACTTTATTGCTGCATCTCAGAAACGAACATAACAGGAAAGTTGAGCATAACAAACAAAATGCTTGGGCATCTTTTTTGTTTTAGAAGAACACCAGCAGGCAAGCCACCAGTTACAAAAAAACAAAAAGAAAACAAAAAGCACAGATTATGGTTTTAACTGTCTGTGTCTATGTGTGGGTGTGTGTTTGTGGGCATGTATCAGGTGTATTGTATAGTTGTGTTCGCTACAGATGACACACTGTTGGCACCTAGTAGCTAATGAATATGATTGGTGTCATTTTATTTGTCAGAGTACGGGGGTGGTTGCTTATGACAGTCAGTTTTGTCAGGCCCTTTATTACCAGAAGGAGGCTACATGCTTACACAAGCGTCTTAACTGTTGCATCATAATCACAAGACTATTTACTATCAGTCCTCCCAGCAACCTAGCTTCCTGCAGGGCATATATACCATGCCTTGCGAAAGTATTGAACTTTTCACCCTTTTGTCGCTTTTCAGGCTTCAAACATGAAGATCTAAAATGTTTATTATTTTGTGAAGAATTAACAACAAGTGGGACACAATCGTGACGTGGAACAAAATTTATTGGCTATTGTAAACTTTTTAAAAAAATAAAAAAACTGCAAAGTGGGGTGTGCAATATTATCCGGCCTCCTTGTGTTAATTCTTTGTATCACCACCTTTTGTTGCTGTTACAGCTGCAAGTCCCTTGGGTTATGTCTCTATCAGTTTTGCACACCTACAGAGTGAAATTCTTGCCCATTCTTCTTTGCAAAACAGCTGGAGCTCAGTGAGGTTGGATGGAGAGCGCATGTGAACAGCAGTTTTCAGCTCTTTCCACAGATTCTCGATTGGATTCAGGTCTGGACTTTGACTTGGCCATTCTAACACCTGGATACGTTTATTTGTGAACCATTCCATTTTAGATTTTGCTTTATGTTTGGGGATCATTGTCTTGTTGGAAGATAAATCTCCGTCCCAGTCTCAGGGCTTTTGCAGACTCCAACAGGTTTTCTTCCAGAATGGTTCTGTATTTGGCTCCATCCATCTTCCCATCAATTTTAACCATCTTCCCTGTCCCTGCTGAAGAAAAGCAGGCCCAAACCATGATGCTGTCACCACCATGTTTGACAGTGGGGATGGTGTGTTCGGGGTGATGAGCTGTGTTGCTTTTACGCTATACATATCGATTTGTATTGATATGATGAAAGATGAAACCAAAAAAGTTTGATTTTGGTTTCATCTGACCAGAGTACCTTCATCCACATGTTTGGTGTGTCTCCCAGGTGGCTTGTGACAAACTTTAAACAAGACTTTTTACGGATATCTTTGAGAAATGGCTTTCTTCTTGCCAGTCTTCCATAAAGGCCAGATTTGTGCAGTGTACGACTGACTATGGACAGACTCTCCCACCTTAGCTGTAGATCTCTGCAGTTCATCCAGAGGGTTTATGGGCCTCTTGGCTGCATCTCTGATCAGTCTTCTCCTTGTTCGAGATGAAAGTTTAGAGGGACGGCCGTGTCTTGGTAAATTTGCAGTGGTCTGATACTCCTTCCATTTCAATATGATCTTGGGAAATCTTTTTGTATCCAAATCCGGCTTTAAACTTCTCCACAACGGTATCTCGAACCTGCCTGGTGTGTTACTTGGTCTTCATGATGCTCTCTGCACTTTAAACACAACCCTGAGACTATCACAGAGCAGGTGCATTTATAGTGATTCTGGTTCTGGGGCTGCAGAGCAGAACCAGAACCAGAAGACCTGAGAGGTCTGGAAGATTGATACAACAACAGCAGATCTTTAATGTATTGTGGTGATAAACTATTCAGTGATTTGTAAACCAACAACAGCATTTTAAAGTCTATTCTCTGAGCTACAGAGAGCCAGTGTAAAGGCTCTTTCTTCCTGGTTTTAGTGAGAACACGAGCAGCAGCGTTCTGAAGCCGCTTGATTGATATTTTTTAGGCAATCAGAGACAATCAACTCAGGTGTGATAAACCACAGCTATTATTTATGATTTGTAGGGCTGGGGAGAGATCAGATTTTTACACAGGACCATGAAGGGTTTTTTTTCACCCTCAGTAATAACCAACTTAACTAAAAATTGTATTTTGTGTTTACTTGCCTTGCCTTTGACTTATATTTAAGTTGGTTTTATGTTCTGAAACACTTAAGTGTGAAAACATGCAAAAAAAAAAAAAGGAAATCATGAATGAACGCAAACAATGTTTCATGGAGACCTTCACTGTTATTGCTTAGCATGTATGCAACAGTAGCTACTGTTATTGCTGAGTAGCAAGAATAGTAGAAACAAACAGCTGGTGTTTCCTTCAATATGACGCACACTGATGAGTGTTTTCTCTTTTGTCCATCAGAGGGCAGTAAAACAGAAGATTAAAAACCTCTTAAAGGCTCAAAGAGAGAACGTGTTTCTTTTGATCTTTTTTTTTTTTAATTGTGTACTTTCATTTTAGTGTCAGTAGAATACATTTATAATTAACCAAAACCTCTGACCACAATCATTGCATTGCAGAAAAGCCTGCGAAGGAGCCAAATCTGAGAATACTGGAATGCATTATTGCGCTGGGGAGCCTTACAATCCAGAAACAGACACTTGTTGCAGAGATGAAGGAAAGGAAAAAACAGGTAATATCTGTCCATCAGCCGGGTTGAATGTTCCAATATTTTCCCCTTAAAAGATTTGTCTTCATGTCAATCTATAAACACCTGATCCTCTGAAAGAGTCCCATACATTCACAGTTCCATAAAGTTTGACTTTTCTTGTGGTGGCAGCAACATGCTGTGGGGAAACGTTTCTTTCACAGGAATTGTGCAGGTGGATGAAGACCAAAGGGGTAATTCTGAAAGAAAACCTGTTGTATAGTCTTAAAGCTGTATGCAGGCTGAATACAAATCCACAGTATACTTCCCAGAATGTGTTTGTATAATGTTCACTCACTGTAAGCAAATTATAAGTTGCTGATATGCACTCATTTCAACTGGATGCTTTTTCTCAAACTGGAAAAAGTGTAAAAATATGTCTTTAACCTCTGTGGAAAATATTGAAGTAACCTGCAGTGAACTGTTTTAATTTATTCAATTGGCAGCGTACTTCTGCCAAGTTTTTGACAAGAGAGTGTGTACAAACCTGATATTTTCATGGTCACGTGAAAATGACACAGTCGTTTCTTTCATTTCACCTAGAGAGTTCACACGAAGTTCTCTTTGCAAAGGAGAGATGATGTAATTCTGGACTTTACAGGAAACTAGTCAAACACCTCAAAATAAATCTCCAGATGTTGTTCATGTTGTGGTTGGGAACTCCACTTGACCCTCCAGATGGGGTTCATGCTGGGGAAAAAAAAAAAAATCCTGGAAAGATTTCAGCTGCTCTGATGTGTTTGCTACTTGAGTTATTAAACTATTAAACTTTGGCTTCCCCGTACCTGTGGGGCTTCCCTTCAACAACTTACCACACCTCCGACGACACAAAGCATTTCCTTCTATTACATTGCCACTTATGCTGATTACCCTTTTTTCTTTCGCTGTTTTCACAGAGAAAATGAGTGAGAAGGTGTCAAAATGCTGCGGACTCAAAGCTTACAACCCACTCAATGAAATTTGTTGTGACTTTACTGTCCAACCTAAACCTTTTCCCATGGCAGAGTGCTGTGGAAAAGGTAGGTATACATTAAATGGAGTTAAACATTTGTGAGAGAGTTAGTGCTGGTTTATGCTGCCACAGTTGTGTGTTAAAAGATAAAGAATAAAACTTACCACCGATGGGGTTGTGACCTTTACCTGACCTTTCTGTCATATCATCTTATCAGAAACAAGCACCAGTGACATGCACACAATTCTGACATGCCAGTAGGCAAGTGGTCCCAATGCTATGTCTTTCTATTTTAGTTAAGTTTGACTTTACCATTAGTGTCTCTTATTTCTGAAAACCCGCATAGTTTCTCATGTAAATATTTCACTCCATCGATAATAGCAACACACAAAAGATGGACACAAAAAGAAACCCTGTGCTCATCCCAATTTTATTGTTGCTTGACTGACATCCAAAGCAGCCGTTTTATATCTCAACCTTTGACTATAACAAAAAGCAAGAACAGCGAAAGAGGAGACCACAATAAGGGATTTAATCTCTTATATTAGCAATCCTGTGCAAAGTGGACACAAAGAGGAATTAATGAGCCTTGTGACAAATCAAAGAATCAAAAAGTTTCTATACAGATCAAAGTCTGTTTTATCTCTTTCAATCATCCAGACTATGACAGGGTTAAAAGTCTAATTTGGGTGAGTTCAAGTAAGGTTAAAACCTATTTAACTGTGAAGCACTGATCACGATATGTCTAAAATGTGTGAGGAGCTATCTGTGAATGGTTTATTGAAGGCTACAAACTTGAAGCTCACATCTGATTTAGGTTGTATCAGCAATTTGTAATAAGTTCAGCTGACTTCCACTAAAATACAGACAGCAATCAGAATTGTTGTCAGAGGGCCAAAAAAGCCTAAAAATGGGGCATTGCAACTTTCACAATGTTTCCATGATGTTCCACTTGATGTATATTTAGAAAAAAGAAGTTTCCCTTCTGTGTATTAGGAGAGAACTAGCAGTAGGTGTAAGGAAAGGGAAATGAAAGACATCTAAGCAATCACAAACACTGCTTGAATTTGAATTTTTCCGATTCGGAGCCCCATTTGGGCCAGCTGGCCTCGAAGCATGAAGTGTCTCCTGGTTTGAGAAAATATTTGTTGGAATCACGTGACCAGATTTCCTGACCTATTGTTATTTATTTCCGCAGCGGCCTTCAATAGCACAACTCAGCTGTGTTGTGGTCAAAACAGGAAGATCTTGAAGAAAAGATCTTCGGACGATCGGTGCTGCTATGAGAATCAGTACAACATCGAGACTGAGTGCTGCTGCAGTGGTCAAATTCAACCCAAAGTCTCAGGCTGCTGTGGTGAGAACAGCACCATCAGAACAGGTTAGCTTTAACAGCTTGTGTGGTTTCTAGACCGCTAAATAAAAAAATTAGACATGTTCGGAGTGTTCACATGTCCAACTCCCTCCCCTGCAACAACGCCCACATAAAGTCCAGTGGAACCAGTCATATTCAGACGTCACCTCATTAGTAAATATTGTGTGTGGACATTACTATAAATCCAGCTGTTCTGTGAAGGCCTCAGAGATTTGTTGAATAACTTTAGTAAGCAACCTGCAACATTTAGTATTTGATGAATGTGAACTTGGAGTGGCTTTATGCAAATAGATAGCACACATTTTCATATATTTATTTGTAAATTCCCACTAAAATACTGTGAGGTTTGTGGTTTCATAATGTTTCTCTGAAGTCTGGGGCTGCAAGTGGCTCAAACCAAAGTGCAGGTCGTAAAATCCACACTTAGATTATTATAGCTAGAACAATATTTTTTGAGAAAATCATTGTTTTAAAAACAAAAATGAATGTAGAACTTAAAGGGAGATTTAATTAAGCATTAATTCTGCTTGTTCCAGAATAAGGGATCCCTTTATTATCATGTTGGCCATGTGTTTTTTTATAATATCTATATCTTGGAGTTTCTGGATTTTAATACATAAACCTTTTGATATGTTACGAATCACATTATTATCACAATGCACAACAGATAAGGGATTATTCTGCTTGAACTTCTTCATTCTTGCATGTTTGTTTAGCTGATGTTTGTCTTGCAGAAATGATTCCCTCTGCCAGTCCTGTTCAAGAGCACCAGAGGTATTTAATGCTTAATTTTGCTTCGCTAGCACATGTCGAGTGACAAAACAATGTTTTGAACTCAAATATTTTAAAAATAATTGTAATTTAATAGACTTAGACATTCTTCATCATCATTACTCAAAGACGTAACAGTGAATTTGGCAACAGAATATTGTAGCTTGACTCCTGAAGTACACACAAAATGAAAACACTATAACTGCATAAATACAATAATTCTGAAGGATGATGTGTAGATGACACTTTTTTAAATGCTTCTATTCTTCGTCTCTCCACAGGTCACATGTTTGTGGGTCAGAGTCTTATGATCCAAAGACCGAATCCTGCTGCCAGAGGAAACACGGAGACATGAACGCGCTGTGCCCCTCAGGTAAAATGACCAGTGTGTTTGTTTTTACACCAGGCCACCACGCATAAAGCTGTTTGCATCTTATCAGACTTTACATGAGCAGAGAAGAACTACAATACATCCTCTGTTAGAATGGCATCAAGATCGCGATAAACATTTATCTCGAACACCAACGAGGTAAAGCCAAGGTTGTTTATTGTCGATTGTCCCAAGATGGCTTAGCAAGCGAACAAACCTTTGATTTAAGGATTCAAAAACAAAAAAGTGTTTCTTCATTTCCTCCCACATCTATCTTTTAGTAATGATCTGCAATGTCAGCCAATCTCCCTCAACTTTGTTCATATACAGTTCTAAGATGTATCTCTTTTTTAGTTTATGTCCCTTTTTTTAGATTACGCAGCTGCAGCAAAACATTTACATATTTTAAGTTTTTCCAACATGTTTGCTTGTGATATCAGTATATATAAATGTACATGTAGAGGTCGCCAGTAGGATGGCCAAAACCAGAGAAGAATTGTTTATAACAGTATGTCTTTTGTCAATAAAACTGAAACAGAAGGTTTTTGCACTGCAACAGATGTATCGCCCATAAATGAAATATCAACGCAAGGGAGGAAGCAAGAAAGAATAAATATTTTGGAGCTCCTAAATATGCACACCTAAATAATTTAAGCAGTGACCCCTTGAGCTGGACACAAATGTGGAAAAAGGAAACTGTCAGACTTTTGGCTAGGACTGCAGACAGTGTTTGGGTCAGCTGAATTCAAGTGGAACATTCTCCTGTCTGAAATGACTCCCACTTGTTCTTACTTTTAAAAGTCTCCAGGCAATAACTGACACCAGACTGAAGCCATGAAAGCAATTTGGAAGCCAATCTGCAGTCAGATTCTTCTCCAGTCAGACATTTCTCATAAAGTGTCTGAGAAATGACTTTGGAGACTTTTCTTTGAAAATGACTGACAGTGTAACAAAGCACCATCACCTTACAAATGGCTCATTGAATGGTGCTGTCTCTCCCTGCCTTTGGGTAATACAATACAGATGGTATTGTTTGCATAATATTCAGTTTAAGCTACAGCTTCTGATAAAGCTGCAGCTTCATCCTTTTCACAACTTTCTGTCAGAACTTTAAAAGCTCTGCTTTATAAAATAAACCCCACTTATTTCATCTTTACTTTGTGTTGTAATGCTATCCCATCATGAAAAGCATGCCTGCATTGTTGCTTTGATTCTTTCATGCATGTTTGAGAAATACTTTAATCTCCAATGGCAACCATCCAGGGGTGCCTAAACACTTGCTGCCACCACTGTTCCACAGAGCTCCTCCTTGCAGGCGCATTTTCCAGCCAAGTTTCAGGCTCACAGGCCCAGTGCTCCCACACTCCGCTCCTACAGACTAGTGCCAGGTGAAACTGCACATATGTGGAGCTTATTATACGAACTATACATTAGTTTAATGCTCCTAGAAATGTTGAGTGGCTTAACAGAGAAATGTTGTGGCGATGACTTTCTGAAGAGGGTGTGTCAGAAAGAGCAGGAGCTACTTAAAGAGACAGAGGCCTAATTTCAAGGTGACAACCTCCAAACTTATTTAAAGTTATGTTTCACATATATATAGCATTTTTATAATAACTGAAGGTAACGTAGATATTTGCTTGTGCTATAAAATGGCACTATGTGCGTGGAAAATAGATAAATATTAGCTTGATGCACTCTCTCTCTCCTTTTGTTTAGGTGAAAAACCTTCACCAACTGTTTACAACCCAAAGATAGACATCTGCTGTGATGGCTGTGTGACAAAACTGCAACCATGGATGGATCAGGTAATATCCTCATGTCACTCTTTTTGGTTGCTTATGAATTAATTTTGTTTTGCTGAGCTTCCTGCGAGAGTTCAGTAGCACAACCAAACACCTCTTATTGCTAAATTAAAGATAAAGGCCCTGTGATTGATTTCAGGCCTTTGACACATATTTATGTGGACAAATAACAAGTCAGAATAGTTCAATGCAGTTAGCCCAGCTTTAAAACAGATACTGCGATCTACTGGTTTACAGTTCTTCGCTCCTCCCATTTCAAATTTAGACAGGGTGTTTTCCTTCTGAGGGATAAACTCACACGCTTTTTCAAGGCTAACCGGGTCCGTAAAAGGATAATGTAAAAACTCTCTGGTAAGACGAAGAGGGTTGTGGTTCATTTGCTGAAGCTGTGTTTTTTTTTTATTATTATTATTATTATTATTATCTTTTAGTGTGAAACATTAGACAGACATTTAACCTGATTTTTCTTTCCCCCAATTTGTCTCTATTTTTGTTACCAGTCTTTTAAAAACTTTACATTTGATAAAGAAGAGGGCTACCATGTGAAAGACTTACAGCTTTGCTTACAGTTTTTCCTTTGACTCTTTCAGTGTTGTGGAGACGCACCGTACGGTTTAGCGCAGAGAGGAGTCCTTTGCTGTGAAAACCGCCTGTACGAGAACAGAGAGGATGAAGAGGAGTGTTCGGAGAGCGGAGTACCTTACAAACCCTCTGTAGAGACTGTGTGTGCTAAGAAGCGGCACGAATCACCTGGAGGGCACTGCTGTGGGGACGAACTCTACCAGCCCAACAAAACTGTTTGCTGCAAAGGACAAAGGTGAATATTCAAGTGATGCTGAATTGAATTGATATGCTATAGAGTTTGTTGCGGATGTCCTTTTTTTTCTGCAAACAAGGAATCTGGATGTGCATGAATGAGTTAATGTTGCTTTTTAGACTAAAAGAAAAAATGTGATAAAAAATTCCAGACGGGAGTGGTGCAAAAATTCCACAGTGTCTGAGAAAAGAAAGACATTTCAGCTTCTAGTCTCAGTCTGTCTCTTTTAATGTTTAAACATGACAAGAAATTGTGCCAAAAATGCCGCCTCCAAGTCTAAACTGATGCTTCAAATTCTTTCCATGTTAAAATCTGTCTGCATGCACGGCTGTCGGAGTGGGTGTTTTGACTCTGTTGGCTAATGATGCCAGGACAGCTAGACATACCCGATCTATGAGTCACACAACTTGAGGTATATTTATTCCTCAATAGACGTAGGTAGCAATAAAATGGAGGAAATCTGTATAACCCTAATGACCATAGCTCCCACACCTCCTTTTTTCACTGTCTGCATTATTCAGTAACAACTTCACATGCCTAACAAAACTACTCACAGCAAATGAATGTGAAAGCAACATTCTTTTTATGTAGACGCCATTTATCTAATCTGCTTTCAGTTACATCAACATTTTTTCTGTTTAGATTAACATGAAACTAAGTTTAAAACAATGAGAACAATAATTAAATAGGTGCATAGACCCAGTTTTCACATCTTTACTCTTCAGAACAGTAATATATTTACATATTTTTTTTCTCAACAAATGATCTCCAGCACAGAGGAGACTGGTTTTATCTGCTATCTGAGTGGCTGCAGTGCTAGTTGAGTCCATTAAAAACACCTTTTAATGTCAACAATAGAAGATGAAAGGCAACAACTCTCGCCGAACCTGACTTTGTCTTAATGCTCATAAAGAGGCATTGTGAAGCCTTTTTTAAAAAATCTGAATTAGCATTAAGATCTTCAGCAGATTGAGCTACATTAGTTTTACCCGATCTGACCACACTGGACCTCCTTCACTTCCCACGTGCCTCAGTAAGCCTTGACCTTTTTGCAGTTCACTGCGGTTCCTCCATTGAATCGTTTCTGATGAATACTGACCTCTGCAGACCGGGAACAACCCACCAGAGCTGCAGTTTCATGGACGCTCAGACCCAGATCTCTGTTAAAATCTTTTGAAAACTTATTGCTTTTTTCCACCTTCTGACACATTCAATTCGAGAACAAAATGTTTACCTGCTGCCTCGATTATCTCATCTTCTGAGATGGACAAACATAGAGAGATAATTGCCTAATGTACATTTGATGAATCCAGTGGATTTTGATGGAAGATTAAATAGTTAACCTTCTTTGGTTCAGTCAGTTTTTTTTTTCTAAAACACCTTTCCTTGATCTCAATACCTCAATCTGAGATTAGCGGTGATGGGAACGGTTCAGCCTGCTCATATTTCTTCAGTGATGTTCGTTTAGCATTTTATCCTTTTGTCACTTTTCTCACATTACTTAGTTTTTTTCTGTTTGACAAATTAGATACGATCGAGGAAAACACATTCGCTGCTGCGGCGTTCAGGCCTACAACATTTTGGACCCACTAAAGAAGTGCTGCAAAGGAACTCTGCATAACTTGACGATTGGGGAAGAAAATGACCTGGAGTGCTGTGGATCCGAGCTTCTGAACGCAACGGTAGGGTTGATTTAATCGATCAAAGTCATAAATCTGGAAAACACAAGCGTGTTATTCATCTCCTCTGAAAACCTCATAAATGCTGTTCAGAACCAGGAAGTTTGCTGCACCAGTGAGGAACAGTCCTTGTTCTATCCAGCAAAGGATGGATTTCAGTGCTGCGGTCACCACTACTACAACTCTGCTCTGTGGTCATGCTGTGCGGGCAAGCTCAGTCCAGTACACCAGCAAACCACCAATAAACGACCCACCCCGAAAGGTAATGTGCTCTGCTGAGAACATGGAGCTTGAGAAACACATTTCATTTTAGAGTAAATTTTGCTGTGTTTTAGTGATAAAATCTTTTTTTTTTTTTTTTTTTTTTCAGAGTCCAAACTTCAACTGGTGAACAATCTGAACAAAACACAACTTTGCAATGAAGGTAAAGCAACAGTAAAATGTCTTTTTACTACCCTAATTATTAAGGGCGTTGATTTGACATGTTGTTGGAAACATTCCTCAGAGGTACGGGTTGCCTGCTGCAATTATTAGAAACTCCTGTTTCACAAAATCTGAACGGTCACTGGATTAGAGTGAAACCACTGTCTTCTTTGAGGACAATGGGTTCACTGAGCCATTTTCCTCAGTGGGTACAGTGAACCCATTGTCACTGGACCTTTACACCATGTCTTTAACATGGTGCAATAAAGGTTGACTAATTGGGAAAATATTCCCCCCACACCATTACGTAACCAATCTTCTACACCAAATGATATTCTGCATGTCTTACTTGTAGATTAGCCTGTTTGACACCAGCAAACACATCATGTGCGTGTCTCTGCGTAGTGTTCATCGGGGTTGTGGAAAGCGTGTCTCGGAGCAGCACCGTGTTCAGCAACGTGCTGAAAATCAAAGGGAAGACGGCCACAGTGGAACCAGATGTTTTCATTCTGGAAACACCGGATCAGTGCAAGTTCTTCAAACTGACTGCCGGAAAGACCTACTTCTTCAACCGCGCTGACGTCTTCACCGATTACAACCACGAGTCCGTCCTGCAGTCGCTGCATTTCATTCTGTCCAAATGTTCTCAGTAGGTAACCACTGGCTGGTCTGCTCCTACGCATTTTCCCAAAGCCTTGTAGCTCTAACTTTTACTTTAAGCTCACATTGCCATGTCAGAAAGTAAGTTTACTTTAACAGTCTCATCACAGAGTGCCTCTTTACATTAATTACTATAGTCTGACAAAGGATACAGCAGAGGGTCGATCCAAACGTCGTAACGGTTAGGAGGCAAAGAAGCTAGCATAAAAAGAGTAGGTGTTCTGAGAGAACATTAAAAACCTGTATTTATAAGCTAAACTGCTGCCAGCTGATGTGTTTATCAGAAATATGTTTTTCCATTTTAAATAGATGTTATTTTTTTCTTTTTTTTTATGCACTGATTGGATTTGTACCGCACTCTTGACAATTGAATGTTTAAATGTTTAAAAGATTTATTTTAACTTACTCAATACAGCTAAAGAACTTTTTAATAAATACTGTCAAAGGTGGTGATTCTGCCCCAGGCCTATTATCTCAGTCATCCGAAGAAAAATTGAGTTATGTCAGTTTGGATCAAGTTATTTTGATACAATATATTTCTTATTTGATCTAGAGGAGAAGAAATGGTAGTGCCTTAAATTTGTTTCACTATTTAATTTCTTTCTGCTGTATAAATGTGAACAACCAGACAAAGCTGAAACTAAGAGTAGCTCAGTGTTTATCTACTTTTATCATTACTAACTAATTAACATTTGTTTTTGTTTTGCATGTTGAAAACAAAGGTAAATAAACTGTTGGTGCTTTTTGTTTTGTAATAAATGTTAAATAATAAACTCTTAAAATCAACGCTGTTTTTCCATCCCTACGTCTAAACCAATTCATCTGAGCAGGTTCGATAGGAAGCAGGGGCCCTTATCCAGCAATAATGGGTTGACAGGAACCTTGTTTTTATTTCTGATGTTTCTCTTATCAAAATAATGAAAGACTTTGACAACACAAGCATTCATCAATTGGTCACCTCTATTCAAAACGTTGTAGTCTGGCACATAAAAAGTTTAAGTTTAGCATTTTAGTCCCTCTAGCAGTCTAACAGTGAGAAGCAGCAGTGAAGCTCTATTTTATAGTATGAATATAACAATCTGTCAAGAATTTCACAGCGCCCTCTGGGGAGGTTGGTCTGCCAATGCCAAACATGTGCAGCCTCAAACATGCCAGGGAGACAGCTTCGCTCATGGAGTAGCAGCCCCGTTAGCTGCACTGACACCTGTTTTGGTAAGCCAGAAGAGTGATCCTGGCTGGAAATATCGGAGAGGAGTTTCATCGTGTCTGTGACCAATCTACCAGGGCCAACTGGTCAAGCTTGACCCTTCCTTGGGCTGGTTGATTTAGCCAGCAAGCCTTTTCCAGTGGGACCACGAGGAGGTACAACCGTGTAACTACTGCTCCTGGGCCTATGGGACAGTTGCCCACCGTTTCCCCAGTTTCATGACCAAGAACTCTCGCCGGACCCACCAGGGTTAGTGATGCCATGTAATCTCAGTCCCTCAGGAACGGCTTATCCCCTGGAGACCTTATGGAGTCATAGCTACGCCCGCGTGACTGACTGCAGAAAGTTGGCGACCTCTTCGCACTATGTGCTTTAGCGTTCGCTGACCCCACTCTGTCAGTGTATGTGGCCTACCACTTCGTGGCTGAGTTGCTGTCATTCCCAAACACTTCAATTTTCTTATAATTAAGCTGGCAGTTGACTGTGGAATATTTAGGAGCAAGGAAATTTCATGACAGGATTTGTTGCACAGGCGGCATCTTATAACAGTTTCACCCTGAAATTCACTGAGCTCCTGAGAGCGACCCATACTTTCACAAATGTTTGTAAAAGTCTGTATGTCTAGGTGCTTCATTTTATTCACCGGTAGCCATGGATGTGATTGGAACACCTGATTTCGATAATTTGGATGGGTGGGCAAATACTTTTGGCAATATAATGTTTATTCATAGCCTTCAAATCAGTATTTGAAGAGCCAGGTTACTCAGTCATCACAGCTAAACGTCTTCTGCAGCATCTCTCCTAGAAACTGAAATTTTGACCCCATTATTGGTTGTAAAATAGCTCATATTGGATGGAGAGCATCTCCAAAGAGCGGTTTTCAGGTCTTGCCACAGACTCTCACCTAAATTTTGGCTTGGACTTTAAACCCCTACTACATATAAAAACAAAAACCTTCAAGGTGGGCCCTGAAAGATAACTTTTACCAGATCTGAAAGAACAGAAACATATATTCTTAGAACTTGTGAAAATGTGAAACCGAGGCGTGAGCCAAAGGGTCAGGAAGGTGTTTGCGCCAGTTTAAATAATCTGAATGCGAATCAGAAAATGTCCTGTATCATGGGAGCATTTGACTTGGCTAACTTTCTGTCTGGTAGTCCCTGCCAGCTTCCTCTAACAAATTTACATCACCGTTTATCCTGTACAAATACAGACTGCAGGATATCTCCCAGACTTTGCAGCTTTCTCATCCGTAGCTTGTGTGTGGTATTTATGAGTCATCATCAGCTTGATTTCCTGCTCTTAACAGCAATGTGCAATGTTTTTATGCCGATAAGGGACCAGAATGCTGGGGTTTTGGTTTTCTTTGTGTTGATTTCAGTTTTCTGTGTGTTTAGTTTAGGTTCTGTTTCTGTGGAGTCTCTGTGTTGTCCTGTCTTCCCCCGTGATTGTTTCCCAGGTGTGTCTCGTTCCCTGGATTGCCCTCTGTGTATTTAAGTCCACCTGTTGTCTTTGTCTCTTGTCGGGTCCTGGTTGTTTGTCAAACTTGTTCTGACCTCGTCTACGTCTCCTGTGTTCTTCGTACCTGGATTTATAATTAAACATCACTTTAACTATGACAAACTGGGCTGTCCGACGTCTCCCTCACCTCCACTACTCACCGCAAATCATGACGCCGAAAATAAAACGCTGGATGTACAAACACAAAAAGAATGGAAATAGTTGGGAAACAAACCAAAACCTGGGCAGACTAAGAAAAAAAGAAAAACAACTCTGAAGGACAGCAGGAAGCAGTGATAATGCTTTTAAAAACAATATACAAAAATGACTAAATGCTGATAATAAACACTATAATCAAATCAATCTAAAAACACTGCACTCAAAATCAAACCTAAAGGATCTGGTGTAGCCCTACCCGACAAAAAACCACAATATAAAAACAAAAACATACAATGCAATCTAGTTAAAAACGCAAGTATGACTTCTACTTTCAGGGTCAAATAGCCACATAAACAACTGAGAGGAAGCAGGGAGACAGGGTTTCCTGAACTCTGATTAATTTCCATTGCTGCAATTTCTCTATTCATTAAATTGAGTCATCCCAATATGTAATGGCACATGTGGGAGCTGTGAAAAAAAAATCTTTTCCTGAAATAGTTAGTTGGCACTTCACATGACTCTTGTTGACCCCTTTTGTTGTTGGTGATCTGGTTTGTTTCCTTCCTCACAGTCCAAAATTATGTCTATGACATACACTGCCTGGCCAAAAAAAAAGTCGCCACCAAAAAAATGGTCACACTCTCTAATATTTTGTTGGGCCGCCTTTAGCTTTGATTACAGCCCGCATTCGCTGTGGCATTGTTTCAATAAGCTTCTG
>CAEGAE010024904.1:0-74723 GCA_903067095.1 Girardinus metallicus
AGATAGATAGATAGATAGATAGATAGATAGATAGATAGATAGATAGATAGATAGATAGATAGATAGATAGATAGATGAACCGAAGCTGTAAAAGACAAAAGACTGTGGTAGAGTTTTTCCCTCCCATCAGGCCAATATAAAATTGACGACTAAAGTTACAGTGAATAAGATATTCATGATTTAAATCATAATGTGACTCTATGTCAAGGTGTAAAAATGGCCGTCCACTCTGAGAAATAAATAAAAAAAAGAGATACTTTTCAGAAGTTTTATCATTTTAACAATAATATGCACTTTGCGTTGGCCTATTATATAAAATCCCAATACAATACTTTAAACTTTGTGTTTATGATGGACCAAAATGTGAAAAAAATATTACAGGAATGCATACTGAATGCATGTTCACTTTTATGACTTTTGTTGCCTTTTATGACTCAGTTCAGAGCCTCTGTCAAGCTTTTTGTTGAACTCCCACTTCTTAGAAAATGCAGCAGGAGACACCGTCTTATGAAGCACTCCTTCAGGGTCTTGAAAATCTCCAGCTGTGTTTCTACACCACAGCGGATGAAGCTCGACTCCAGGAGCTCAACGATGACCTTACTCAGCTTCAGGAGAGATACACTTCTGTGAATATGAGCATATCACACAGGTAATACTTGATTCATTTAAGGATCTTCAAATTTGAATCTTTCAAGGGGGGTTTTTAGTCAAAAATAATAACTGTATAGCTATAAGCATTCATCTGCTATCTGATTCTTCTTTAGGAGTAAGCTGCTTGAGCTGCACCTGGATCAGCTGGACCAGTTCGATCAGGCTCTGCTTACTGTGGCACAAAGGAGTGAAAACTTCCTGTCTGTCCTAAGAAACTCTCCCTATGTTCACATCTCAGATCTTGAGGCTGCAATCGCTGAAGTAAAGGTAATAAACCAACAATTTCCATCTTCAAATGTGATCTACATGTAGCTACTGTAAACTATTCTTTGAAAATTATTTTTGATTTTACATAAGTATGTCTATTTTTCTTGTGATGCTACAGGAGCATGAGGCACAGCTGCAGGAAAACACGTTGTTGACTCAAACCCTGAATCAGAAAGAATCGTCTCTGCTCCATCGCTCCACTCCAGAGGCTGAACAGCAGCTGCAGGCCTGGACGGAGGATTGTCTGCAGCCTTTCAATGAGTCCCAGCGTCTTTTGCTCATCCGTAAGGAGTGCCTGACTAAATTAAAGACTTTCCTCGCAAAGCGTGAGGCAACATCTAAGGCTTTGTGCCACCTTAACGAGGCGGTGGAGGGCAGGGGGAGCTGGGACCACTCTAAGGCTGAAGCGCTGCATCACGGGATTGTGGAAGTCTCTAAAGATGTGGCCCGACTTGAGGCAGAGGCTGTTGGGTTGGACGGAATGCTGAGCAAGGCACACCTGCACCTGTTAGGTATGGAAACGACCGGATCCAAAAACACCAGCGATCCTCAGGGCAGAACATCCTGCAGAGGACTGGCAGTGGGCCTCATGATGGCTCTGGAGGAGGTGCAGAGGGCTGTTGGATGGAGGCAAAGTGAAGCAGATGCGTTAGGGGCGCTGTGGTGCTCTTTCAGAGAGAGGAAAGAAGAAGTGATGAAGAGTTTAAAGAAGCTAGAAGACAACATAAGGCAAGAGGAGGCAAGAGAGTGCTCTGTACAGGCGTTTCAAAACAGGTACAGCTATTTTGTTGGAGCCAAAAAACTCCAAATGAAACAACTGACAGACCATCAGGTTGTATCAAACCATGATCAAAATACCTGATTCGTTGTTTGAAAAATATAAATAGAAAAAGACGGATGACTTTTGCCTGATTTCACATTGTAAAATACATCCTGTAAGTCTTTAATGGAGAGATCTAAACGGTGGCAGACTCTATCTGCCAACTTCAGTAGCAGCTAGACTCCAGCCAGATGGACAAAGTCATTTCAATGTTGCGACTTAAAACAATGAGACGTATAACGCTGGAATCAGGTAATCCCCATTGTTTTTGTTCTGGATCGGTTTCTCCCAGGTTGCGTTTCTTCGTCCAGCTGGAGGATGAGTTGCAGTCTCTGCAGCACTCCCAGCTATGGTTAGAGGAGAAGGGGAACCAGCTGGTCCAGCGAGACAGCGAGTTGGCAGCTGATGCTCTGAGAGAGGTGACACTGGTGAAGGCAGCCTGGGAAAATCTGAATACAACAATAACAAATAGGTAAACCCCGGAAAGAATGATGGATGACTTCTTCAATCAGTGATATCTAAATTTGTGCTCTCTGTTCTTTTACAGTCAGGAGCAGAGCGGCGTTGTGGTCGACCTTCTCCGCTTGTTCCTCCATCTGAAGTCAAACATCACCACTGTTGTGGAAAATGCTCAGGCTGTCGCCCACAATCTGCCTGACCACAACCATAACGCTCAGGACGCCAGAAGTGTTTTCACACAAGTTAGTTAAGTTTATTTTTAGAGAAAACAATGTTGGTATTATTGATTTTTTTTTTTAATACTTAACTATATTTGTAGCTAGTAATTCAGATATTGATATTTTTCAAGAAAGGACTGAGGGTAACTATCAGCTTCCTAGTCAAAACATAGTTTTAGATGATAGTGACCAAGCTCAATTTTTCTCGAGGATGTCTGTTGTGCTTTAAAGCAATGGCAATGTATGAATCTGGATTATGTTTGTGATTAATTGCTGACTGTTTATGCAGAACATAAAATACATAATTGAGCAGAGGAGGCTAGTGCTTTCTGAATCCAACAGATGTTTGTATGGGTAGTGATCAGTGAGCAATAAGTCAATGTCATCTCCTGAAGCATTTTGTAATGGATGCATGCCAGAAATTTAGAATTGCATTTAAAGGAGGCAAACCTGGCACTCCGTAGCCATAAACTGGGACAGACTTTCCATTCTGCCATGTTTGGGCACTGGAATATTTCAGTGGGAGATCTGGGATGCACCTAGTTGAGCTTGGGCCATAGTGGCATTCTACTGGATGAACTCTCCTATATCTTCTCATATTTTTGCCCTTTCCTTTTCTGTACAATATTGTGAAAAAATGCTTTTATTTGGTTCTTTGCAACCAGATGAACTCGCATGGATTCAGAGATTTAAAATGTGACTGCTGCATAGTTATAACTGTGACAGAACATTTCACAAGAGTTGTTGACTTTATTTGTGCAAAAATATATATTTTAAGTTTTGCAATTGTCCGTTGGCGTTTTATTAACCCTCAGTTGTGATGATATTGCCTAAAATTATGAATCTTTTATTTTTATATGTCAAAACTTCTTTCATAAGAGAATTGGTCTGGTTGCTGACTGACTGCAGGAAATCCACTGGATCCAAATGGCTTTAACCCTCCAGTTTGAATCGTATCTCTCCCTCTAGTGGCAGCCTGCTATCAATATCTGTGCTCTGGTGTCTGTCCATGCAGCATGAAACTGTCCAAGCTGAACTGAGAGAAAAACAAGACGACATGGACCACCTCATCTCCACAGTCGAGGACCTGCAGAGGGAATTGGAGCGGGTTCCCAACTCGGATATGTTTTCTGTCTTGAATGAAATGGAAGCTCTCAGGGATCAGTGGCTGCTGGTGAGTTGTGTTTTAAAATCACAGGCTGTGCTGTGTCCCTTCTTTAGCAAAATAACTGCATCATAAAATTGGAAACTAATGTCTTATATATGTATATATATAATCACAGATGTTTTAGAATCAGCTAATTAAAATCTGTAAGTTTTCCAGGAACAATCAGATCATGGTCTTGAATGGAAATGTTATGATGAGCAAAAGAGTATGAATTGGTTTTCAAAAAAGTGAATTATGTTATCTACAATCCAGTTCTGCCATAAACAGGGTCATTTTGGTATTTACCTCCAGGATTTATTTTTTTTATACATTTTCTCCTTTGTTAGGACTTATTTATCTCCTCAACTGTCACAAATGAGACAGGACAACAAACATGTCTAGACAGGTTATCTTCCTTTTACGTCGCTCCCTCATGTCTCACTCCCACATCTGTCAAACTAATTATGCCTCATTTTTCCTCCACCTCCCCGAAAAGCCCACCATCCCTTGTTAAGGAGAGACGCAGGCGGCTAAAAGACAAAAGAGGGAGACCCTTCCTCTGCTTTTGATTGAGACGCATTCTGCTCTGCACTCAAACTGCTCGTCTTTGCATTTTTATTCTTTCAGGTCTCAGAGAAAATCCAGACAAATACAGAAAGGCTCAGCTACTGCGTAAAACTTTGGGATGACTTGAAGGCCATGGAGAACGACATCAACCAGTGGATGGCCGGGTCCATTGCCGATCTCACCAACAGTGTTGCCAGACTCAGCGACAAGGGTTCGGCAGAGGCCTGTCTTACCAACTTTCAGGTTAGAGCTTGCTGGATGGTGATGACAGAGAGGAGTTGTTCAGGGAGGTGATCGAGGGTTTAATTTCCATTTCTCACACTTTGAACTTAAGGTTGAGGTGGAAAAGAAGGAGCAGATGTTGGATATCCTGCATGAGAGAGTGGCAGAGCTGAAGGAACGAACCAAACTGCAGGAGACGCCAATACAAATGCAGGTGAATATTATGGGAACCTGTATTCAGTTTCTTCTGTATTAAGCAAAAACGCTTAATACAGCATCAAATAGAGCATCAAACTGTGTTGATGCTCTATTTATTTCCATAAATTTTTGACTGTAAGACATAAAATCAACATTCTACACCATGGAGTTGCTATTAAGCATCTTTTACTCTTTACCCAGCATTGTGTACTAGCTTAAGTAGTCTAAACTTTATTTTTAATAAACTGATTTTACCTAACCAGGTTCTGGAGTCGGATCTGAGGAAGAAAATGTTCCACGCGCAGGAGGCATACAACCAGACCAAACACACCCTGACCTACTTCGACTTCCAGAAGCAGCGACTTGATGACCTGATGTCCCAGATGACCGAGCGGCTGGAGGCTGTGGAAGGATCCTTGTCGGACCTCACTGAAGCTGGTTCCCTCGAAGACATTTGTACGGTGAAGGTACAGCTTTACCATTTTATTCTGTTCAGTTTGGGGCATGTTTAAGCTTTAAAATGATCCTCCATAACAATGCGATCGATTATTGAGTAAATAATTCTAGTATTTTAGCAGTAAGACAACTTTGACATTAACAAATAAAATGTTTACTAACATATCTGGAAGGAATTTGGTGTTAATTTTAGGATCGATGCTGTGGTTAAGGGTTCACATCTGCTACAGCCTCAGGTGTTTTGGAGCCTCTAACAGGTTTTCCCACTATTTAGCCCCATGCATCTTCCCATTAACTCTGACCAGCCTCTCTGTCCCCACTGGAGAAAAGCATTTCCCCCAGCATGATGCTGCCACCACTATTTTAGGGGTGGTTTATTCAGAGTTAATTTTACATACTCCCCAAAAAGTTACAATTTGCTTTTATCTACCCTGAGCACCCACTCCCACATGTTCGCTGAGTCCCGTTAACGGGAAGTTTTTCATGACTTACTGTTGTCAAGCAAGCCGTAGCAGAAACAACCTTACCAACATGTAGGGTATTTTTCAAACTGGCATCCATAAAAATAGCAGGATGCAGCTCTCTTGTTGTTGTAATACACTAAATAGACTTATATAATGTTTTTCTTGAGTCATACTGACAACTCAAAGCAATTTAGTCTCATTTACCGAGCTGTACTTGCCTACATTCACACTGGATTTAGGTGACTTGCCCACTTACTTTCCCACTGTTGCCGTAGGTGATATCAGTACTGTTAATAACTTTAGTTTAAGCACTGATAATAATTTGGCTATTTGGTGAGTAACCTAACAAAAAATCTGCTTCTTCCATCATTCCTGTTGTGATACCTTTTACTCTCAAAATCCTTACGTCACTCAAATTGTGCTTCCTTTTGTCCTGAAGATGTTATTTCCAGAAATAAAGCATCACTTTCTGAGCTAACCCTTGTGTGGCATAGAAACAGAAAATCTAATTGAGACGTAGATGATGCAACAGTCATAACTCTTGATTTCTCACTGTTTTCCACTAAAGGACCTGCAGAGTGTTGTGCAGCGACAGAGGGCAGACATGGACTCGGCTAGAGATGCCCTGACTTCCCTGAGCAGAACGCATCCATCTCATGAGCTTTCAGTCCTCTCCTCTGATCTCACCTCCATTGCCAAGCGAACAGAGGTTGTTGCCCAACGCTGTGCCAAAACCAGGGGCAGCCTGCAGGATGGATTACAGCTCCACTTCAATGGTAAGACTTGACGGGCGGGTTTAGGTTAGAAAGGTGTAATTTTTTTGTCATATCAACATGGTGATTTGTCAAAAAGGAGCAGTAAGCTAAACGTAGTCCCAGAAGAAGAGAAATTAGACTCATAAGAGTGCTTAAAATCTCATAATCTGCCGATCGAACACAGCACAATTCCTCAAAGCAGTGTTATTCGTTCGCGTTAGCTGTGCAACAGATTTGCGGTTGATTATCCTTCATTTTTCCCTAGAGGACACTCAATCCTCCCACAACAACCCACACACTGTCCATGCACATTATCAGGTACACTGATGCACTCTTTTCGCTTCGACACACACCTGTGCCTCGGAGAGCAATGTCGACTTCGTCACATCCGATCTCGAGGGAGCCATTTCAGGCTTGTTGCCAAGGCAGCAAGTCTGCATGCCGTGGACACGCCCACACTTCCCATCTGCCTCAGCACATTACCTCTCCTCTTCTCCTCCTTTGACTTAAATCTTCTCTGGCCTTTATTTGTTGTGCCCACTTCTGTAACTTCTCCGCACATTGTTTTTGGGTTGCAGCTAGTCTGTTTTTTTTCTTCTCCTCAAAACAGAGCTTGTCCAAGACTTTAAGTCGTGGCTCACAGAACTGAAGTTGGAGCTGAAAGATTGTTTTAATCAATCAGGAGACGTCGTCCTCCTTACAGCCAAGTTACAAAGACTGAAGGTACTTTTGATTCTTTATTTCTCTCTGTGCACTTGTGTCATTGCAGAAGTACAATAAATTTGCTAAATCTTTCAGTTTTCCATCAACTCCTATTTCACCTGCTAGAGAACTTATATATATATAAAAGAAAGTTAGCATTTTTTGGGGGATTATCTGTATTTTACTTAGTGGTATTAGGGTTCTGGGTGCCACAGAAACATAAACATGATTTCAGATTTTTACTTGTTAGAAAATGAAATGTATCACTTTCCTTCCAGTTTACAATAAAGCACTACTTTGCGTTGTCATCATATAAAACAAGCCAAATTTTGTGGTGACAAAAAAAAAAAAAATCAAGAGACTGTTTCATCAATTTGTCAGTGCCAACATAACATGTTTCTCTCTCCTAACACAGATATCAGTTGAGCAGATGTCAAAGGGTGAAGAGCGTCTCTCTGGGGTTCATAAAGAAGCCACGAAACTTCAGCTCCACCTGAGCAAAGTCGGAGCGGCACAGGTCAAAGAAAGTCTTTCCTCCTGTCAGAAAGAATGGAAGAATTTCCAGGACAGCTGCTGTCAGAGCCAGCAAGACCTGCAAGAGAGCATTGACGTTTTGAAAAGGTAAGCTGCAAAACCTCTGATGAAACATTAATAGAAAATCTTTATTTAATGCATTTTTTTCCTTCCCCTTTATTAGTTTTGATGATTGTGTGGAGAATACACGAGAGTGGCTGAAGAAGATTGATCTCGGCCTCAAGAGCGAGCCTGTTGTTGTGACAGAGAGCCAGAGAGGAGCCTCAGATCCCACAGACGAGCTGCAGAGAATAGAGAACTTAAATCAGGATCTGATAGCACAAAGGTTTGAAGAGGGGATCCCCGAGGCCATATGTTGTACATGCTGGAAGATCAGCTGTCAGAGTAATATTTTTTTTCCTTTTTATCTAGGGAGTCCATTGAGCGTGTCTGTCAGGAGGCCCAGGCTCTCTCTGAATCCGGCCGCGGTTCGGGAGGAGAGGTCAGAGTGACAGGCCAGCTCCAGATGGAGTACCAAGCCCTCCTGAAGGCAGCCAGGGACAGACTGCAGGGCTGCCAGGAGAGCCAGGCCTTTGGAGACACCCTCCAGGGAGTTTGGGCCTGGCTAGAGGAGATCCAAGAGAGGCTGGGAACCGTCGACAGCACGATTGGAACGAAAGAGCAACTAGAACAGAGGCTGGAGACCGTGCAGGTGAGGCACAGGGTGTCAAGAACGCTACACTTAATAAATGTTACAATAAACTTTGCTACCAAGGATCCGGATGTCTTTAAATCAGACACAAGAGGGGGCTGTTTGTTTTAGAAAAGCCTTTCCAGGTGCAGTTCTTTTGTCTATTTCCAGTTTTCAGAGACTCTCCTCTGTTTGCACAGGACATCCTGCTTTTGAAGGGAGAAGGGGAGGTGAAGTTGAATATGGTGATGGGTAAGGCTGAGCTCGCCCTGCGTAGCTACGGAGCTGGTGGACAGGAAGTGGTCCGCTCTCAGCTGCAGGAAGTGGAGGATGCATGGGCGACGCTTCTGGTTACTGCAATGAGCTGCCACAGGTACCGCAACTTACTGCATGAAGCTACACTGCCTTGCTAAATCATTTAACCCATGTAACCTTTCAACATTTTGTCATATTTCACCCACAAACGTCAATGGATTTTATAGGATAGACTTACATAGAGAAATGCAAAATAGTGAAGTGGAGGAATTTCCCCCTTTTACCTTTTAATACCTCTACATTTCATCCAATTAATAAGTTTACATGTTGAGCAAACATGTTAAATAATGTACTCTGGTCAGATGAGACCAAATTTGAACCATGTGGCTGACATATCATGTAAAATTTCCCTATGGTAAAACATGGTGCTGACAGCATCATGCTGTGGGAATGCCTTTCTTCAGTAGAGACTGACACAGGAACCTTAAAAAATGGTTGTCATTTCCCTTTAAATTTACAATTGTTCTCTGCTTTGTGTTATTATAGAGTACCAAGAAAACAGAACAACAAAATAGTTTGATACAATAACTTTTCAAAATATAAATACCTTTGCAAGTCAGTGTCAATTCAGATTTAGAAAGATCTATGAGGAAAATTGCAACATTTTAAACTAAAGAGATCTTCATCTTTATCACTTTGTCACTTGTATTGTTGCTTTACAAGCAACTTTGCTTTTTATCATTTGCCATTAAAAGACTTGCCTTGTGGCCATTTTAGAGACAATTCATCTGTGTGCCAGAAAGTCCTCACAGTGGGGAGCTTGTTGTTTTCATCATGATAGAGTGTGTGTCATTCCTATTAATTACCATTAGGGTAAATACATAATGAGAAATATTCGTCTTGTTTTCTAAATCTGATTGATATGTCTTAGTTTGCCCTCTTCATGTGTGCACGCGCCTAAGCAATGCACATGACCTGCTTTGTGTGTGTGTTTAATTGAGCAATTATAGTTCCTGTTAGGAAAAAAATTGATCTCATTAGTGGCTAAATGGGGGATGGCAAACAGCGGGTCACACGGGGGGGAGTGTTTGTGTTTTAAGAGGAAAGCGGGAACAGGAGGCGAGGGGTAGCAGGTGAACGAGAGGTGTCTGTGTTTGGATATTGGGTGTTTGTGCACGTGGGGGTGACAGATGGCAAGGAATATTATGGGTGTGTATCTTTCTCTCTGTGTGTTTGAACCCCTCCAATAAAAGAGGATCAAGACACTTGGCCAGCGGTACTGACAATTTAGAAATGTAGACTTAAGATTTAAGGAGCTTATCCATGATCTTGACTGCATCTTAAACTCTTCAAATAATATTTTTTGGTCATAAAACTGATTGTTAAATGTAAATTGTGGTTTTAAGTGGTTTTTCTTTGCTTTGAAGTTGGATATGTCAGAGATAAAAACGGGGACGTACTCTTTTTCCTTGTAGTCGATTAGAGTGGACTGTGTCTCAGTGGGGGGGATACCTTGAAAGTGCTGCTCAGCTGCAAAAATGGATGGAAGCTGTGAAGAGGGAGGTGTGCACCCCACTCCCACCACAGCCCGGACCCAGAGAGAAGGCCTCCCAGTTGGAGAGACTCAGAGCCCTAATGGCTGACCTGGAAGACCACCAGATGGCGCTCTCCAGCCTGGAGGAAAAAGCCAGAGAACTGTTCAAAAAGACGGGTGATGCCAGCTTTAACCACGGTGCTCGCACTCAGCTACAGGTGCAGTTTGATCATCTCACAGCTTTGGTTGAGGTAAATGCCACCACATTTCACACTCATTGTTTTGAGTTAAAGTATTTCAAGAAACTTTAATCTTTGTGTTCTTTCTGTAGGAGAGAGTTCGTCTGGCTCAGGCGGTGGTGTTGGAGCATCAGGACTACCTGGAGGCCGTTCGGGAGCTCACTGATTGGCTGATGTCTGCAGGGAAAGAACTACAGCATTGGTCTGATGCATCTGGAGACTCTGCTTCCATCGGGAAAAAACTATCAGAAGTAAAAGTAATGAAAACAATCAAATTATTTCAGCATCTCTACTACTACTATTTTATTTTTTGTCAAATTACTAGAAAAAATTTAGCAAAACGGTTGTCTTTCAGAAGAATCAATCACTAATTTTCTACAATTTCAACCAACAAGTCAATGGGAAATAAAGTTTATTCATCCAGCATGTCTGTTAATGTTATGCCAAAGTGTGGACAAATGAAAGGTTCAGTCGTATCGTCCAGTTGGTTGTTTATCTTAGTAGAGAGGCTTTTACCAGCGTTACTGGTTTTTGAGTTTTGTTTCAGGTCTTGCTTGTTGATTTTAATTATTGTTTTAAGAACCATAACACAAAGAGATTAGATTTATTTGCGAGCTTGAATTCAAAAGGTAAATTCAAGGAACATTGATCTTAAAATAAAGAAGTGCTGCAGGATCCTCGATAGGAGTAGTAGTTTGAATCCAGAAAAAAATCAAGGAACAAAAAAGTTATTTGAATAGTTGACTCTTCATCTAAAACGGAAAGTACAGTAGAGGCCCAGTGGGAGTTGTTTCTTGTAATTTGCACCCAGTTCAAGGTGTTCAACTTGAATTTCAGATACTTTTGGGAAAGTATCTGAAATCTGAGTGAAAAATGAAAAATTAGTAGTAGATCATCATCTTTCACATGCTCTTTGTAGCTACAAAAAACAAACACAACCTGACCAAGTTTTGAGGTAAGCATAAACCCGTCAAATTATTGTGATATAAATTTCAGAAAACACTCTGAACCAGAAGAATCCATGGACAAAATAGAGAGGGGTTTTCTGCTTATTTTCCACATCAGTGCCAAATATATACAGGTATTTTGGGGGGGGTGGGGGGGGGGGGGGGGGGGGGGGGGGGGGGGGAGTGGGGGGGGGGGGGGGGGGTTGTGTGGGGATTGCATCTCTGGTGCGAATTACTGATAATTATTGTATAAGAACTAAAAGCAGTGCTTATCATCTTGTCTGTTAAATAATTCTCAGCTTTCGTGGTGAGAAAATATGTAGGGAGATGTTGATTTGCATTTAAATTTTACACATGCGTCCTAATTATCACATTATGAATGTGTGTTTGCCGAGCTTCTGACTAAAGCAATTTGGAGGAGGCTAGATTTCTTGTACATACAAAGGTAATACTGATAACTGTCTGTTCTCACACTGATCAGTTGCTCTTTTTTTAACCATATTTTACTGCCTCATCACCCTTCAGTGCTTACTTTTCAAATAGAAGCAAACGGGGTTAGAGGAAAAAGTGGTTAAGATCACGGAGATGACAAAAGACCCGTCATCAGCACCGATGATGAGCAGGAGGATTCAAAGAGTCAGACATGAAGATAAAAATAGACATAAGAGGGTAGCACTACAGCTTTAAACACAGACCACGCATCCTGAGAGTACAGTTTCCTTAGCCACAGTTTCCGTAGCAACTTTCCTTTCCCTCTCTCCAGGAGCGTGTGAAGTGTCGACTCCTGGAGGGCCGGGAGCGCCTCAGCCGGGTCCGACGCAGCGCAGCGATCACGGCGGAGCACACGGCGGCGGGCGGCTGCGAGGCCATGGACCGGCAGCTGGGGGCGCTGTCACATGCCCTGGAGCAGTGGGAGGGGGCCGCCCTAAGGGCCAGAGACGGCCTGGAGGGGGCCCTGGCCGCCGCCGAAGCTTCGGAAGAAGAGTACGATCTTCTGACTGCCTGCCTGGAGGAGCGGCTGAGGGAGTTTGATGGCTGTCTGAGGGGGTGGAGCCAGGAGCTGGTTAAAGCTGAGGGACGGAGTAGCGGCGAGGAGGCGGTGGAGGGATGGAAGCTGGCTAAGGTAATATAAATTTAAATAGTCTTCACTGTAACATAAGTCATTTGTCTCTAAACAATAGTTTATTTAGAAGAAAAACTCTGGAATGTGTAAATGTTTGCATGCAGTCAGAGAAAGTAATTAGTGTTCTCTAATAGAAAGCACATGTACACACAATCTGCAGAAATCCTCTGCATTCACTCACAAGTAATTATCCATTCTATTACTGAATCCTGAAAACAGATTAGTTTGTAAATCAGCTTTACTGGGAGGGCATAATGACAGCTACAATCCCATCAGTTTCCCCAGGTCTCTGCTTCCGTCCCCTCCATCTCTAAATGTTTTTGTTTTTTGCTGCCATTATTTTCCACTATCTCTCCTCTCCAAACACTCTCTTATTGTTATTTTGTCTCCCCTCAATCTGAACTCATCCTGCTTGAAATAAAAGGAGCAGCTTTCTTTTTCGTTTTCGGTTGCTGAGATTACGCCTTGATCCTCCTGCTCCTCACCTCCCCTGCTGCTCTGTCGCCAACCTCAACGGGATGTTTACATTTTGACAATTGCTCCTCATTGTCAGGGCCATGCCAGCACGCTCAACCTCCCAACTCCTCCCCAGGCTTCGTTGGCCGTGCCTTTCCCCGGTTTTCCTCAATTTGTGGGGCTGTCAAAGAACAGAGGAGGAGTTTTTGTCCCCCTCCTCCGCTCTTTTCTCCTCCTTCCAGCAGCTTGTTTCCTGTGTCCGGCCGTGTTTTCGTTGCGCGCTTGTTTGCGTGCGTTTGAACCGACTCAGCTGACAGCTGAATTCCACCGGGAGAAAGCGAGAGGGAGGAAAAAAATGTGTGAGAGGGAAGAAGTCGAATGAGTAGGAGGAGGGCGAGAGGAGGAGAGAGAAAGTAGTGGAAGCATATAGGAGCGGGGAGAGGAGGAGAAGAGAGCAACGAGTCCACAGGAGAAGGGAGGGAGGGCTGTTTAATACGTCAGAGAGGGAGAGAAATGACCGAGAGTCAGAGCTTGTACATATTTCATGGGAGAGGGTTTCATGACTCTGTTAGAGCAGAAAGCGAGGGACGCTGAGGAGAGCGGGAGAACGTTATCCACAGCTCCTTCCTGTCACACTCCTCGAAGAACAGAAATGCCATTGAAGAAGCAACACTGTGAGTATGTGTTGGAGCGTCTGAGTGTGTGAATGCTAGAGGAGTGAAAAGAGCTGAGCCAGGGTGTGAATAGGAATGCACTGACTGAAGGGTGTCAGTTAGATCTGTCTCTCCTTAACTAGGCTTGCTTCTTTCTGTTTTGTGTCGTTCAGGATATTCTGGAGGGCTTGCAGAGCGCTGAGCCGATGGCAGAGAAGTTGAAAAGCCAGCTGAATGACCTGGTGCGATACTCCAGGGACCTGGGCTCACAGTCGGACCGAGTCACAGCAGTCATCAAACAGCACAACAGGTGAGAAGAGGGTTTCCCATGCTGTGCCGGAAAAGTGGAGGGATCCAAACATTTATGTTTGTGTCGCTCCCAAGCATCAGAAAAATTAATCAGTAATAGGGAACTGATGATCAAGTTAGCATCACAATTTAAATGTTTGTGATGTCCCAGTTGCAACAAACTGCTTGGATTCAATATTTAGCAGGTCTGATGCATTTAAACGTTTTTTTGCCCATCACATATTTGGCCAGTTGTATGGACTTTAGCTGACCTTTATGAACACATCTGGTATAGATCTTAGTGAGCAAGATTCTGAAACTCAAGAAGGAGTTGTAGTGGAAACAAAATAGGAAAGAAATAGAAAACAACAATATTGCTGTATTTGACATATTATATTTATCATGTATTGATCGGTGTGTTTGTTTTTCTAATGTCACGCCATCATACTTCCAGTGAACTCAACATTGCATTTCCTTTTACCAGCTTTATTTTTGTTCTATGTGTTATTTCTTTTTTTATTTTCCTGATAAGGCCTTCATGGAAAATACTGAAAATTAGAAGTGATCATGATGATAGTTGGGAATTAAGTGAAAAAAAAAACCCCAATGCTTTTTGAATATATTGTACAAACACAAATGCTTATTTGGTAATAATATTCTACTTTTATTTTTGAGAAGGATGATCCCCATCCTATTTAAATTGTATTGGCTTTCTGCTTTCTATCAAGTTTCATGAAAATTAGCTTGTTTGTTTTGACAAATTAACCAACTTTACAAGTAGCATAATAGCTTTTTATGTACGCAGCTATCGTTGGTTTTAATTATCTGACCTCTTATGAAAATACACTAATTATGTGGCTATAAATCTCCAGTATTTTTCGTTTTTGTTTGGAGGATGAGTTTTAGCATCTAGGAGAGAAGCATTACATGTTTTATGTACTCGACTCTCAAACAGCATGGCTACTTGCCTACTTCTTGTTTAGCAATCTCTGTTGGCCATCCTGTGCTTGGTCTCCATGGTAACCAACTGTTGTAACAGTTTTGATAGTCTCCATTACTTTGATATCACAGCATCAGGATAAATGTCCCACAGCAGGACCACTAACTGGTGTTCAGGACAGAAGGATGGTAGCTATTAGCTCGCTCATATGGCCAGATTTATACAGACTTTTTATAGAATCAGTCAAAAACAAAAGCACAGCAATTTCTTAATGGTGGATATTCAGGCTGTATTTAAAACTGTAAATAATCCTCATGGTGTCTCATGACAGGGCAAAAAGAGGTTTTGGGGCTACTTGCATGTTGTTTCTTGCAAGTAACACATAAACTCTAGTGGTTCTCCTACCCAACCTCCATCTCTGAGCACACAGCATCCTGTGGATCCTCAATTAGCAAACGGGCCATCATATATCATTGAAGATTGTCTTAATCTCTATTGAGACCACTATTCTAGCTTTCTGAGTAAGCTAGCTGTGCTACATCGCTAATGATAGCTTGCATTTAAACATCAAGTGAAGATTAGTTTTAGCAGTGACACTATTTTCTGTTCTCTTTGTTAACCCCACAGCTAGCAGCACTGTCATTTGCAACCAATTTTGTATATAAAAACATATAATTTCTTTGTTACTGAATCCACATGGTCCATGTTAAAGAATTAACTGAATGCATGGTGGTTCTAGCGTAGCAGATGAATGTCGTTAGTAATAGTTTTCCAAAAATGGTCCCTGTTTTGCTCATATATTAAGGTGTCCACATGGTCATCACAAAGACCTGTGATCACTTATGCAAGATAAAAGAAGCAGAAGAGGCTCATTTTGCTAAGTGACATATTATCATCTTGGTCACCTTTGTTCAACTGTGTCGATTTTGTGAGGGTATTTTTTGGGGAGAATAGAACAGGCATGCTTTAGTTTGGTTACCATTCTCTAATTGCCTGCTTTGAAGCCACAAGTGAGCCTGTGTTTGCAGAGGCCTTCTTTGTGAACACACCATGCAATGTCTTGTCAAAATACAACTGTGCAAGCAAAGGCGGACACATGTGCACAGTTCTTCATAAAACAGACTAAAACTATCCATTACTAGAAAAAAAATCCACAGAAATGTGTACATGTTTTGTCATTTATAACAAAAGATAGAGTGAGGTTAACATCCTTTGAGCTATGTGTCTTATGTTTAAAGCGTTACTTCTTTGCTGATTGGCAAAGAAGCAACGTTTCCTAATTACCTTGCTTGTCAACCTGACACTGACTTGGCCTGTGCACCTTTTGCACCTGTCCTAAATTAAGCTCTGAAAAGAAGAGTGAACAGAGAAAGAGATGAGTCTTATGGGAAGAAGGAAGAGTAATCTACCCTACTTTTCATAGAAGATGCCAGATTTTGTCTGTCACAGCATAAATAAAAGGCCTCTTTTACACAAACCATCACCACTGTGTGAGCCTTTCAAGTCTCCATCACACTATTAAAACTCAAGGTTGTTTCTGTGACCATTTAGGTGTTTGGCTATTGGTTTTTTTTTTTATGTCTCCCTTTGGATGCTTCTGTCTGGTTAAACAGCTGCCCACCTCTTCAGTTCGTCCCCTTCCTTTCAAGCCCCTTCAATCTGCACAAATTCAGTGATTTCTTCTTATTCCTTTTCCTTGTTTTGTTGTCCTGAACATCATTGTTTGCAACCTGAATTAAACAGCACACATTCACCATTCCTGTCAATGAATTAGGTTAAAAAAAAGGCAATACTGTTTTATTATGTTATTTATGGCTCTCTGTTTAACAATGATACAGACTTATGCAAAAAGTTTACTTGGATTTTTTTTGTTTGTTTTGTTTTGCTTGTTTAATTCATACTACAGCATGTTAGTTTAAAATTAATCACTCGGACAATAAACAATGACCTTATAATTTTTTTAGCCAATTTATTAGATTTTGTAGGCGCAAAAGCAAGAAAGGTGCTTTTAAATAAAGACAATTGACAATCAAAACTTGCTTATTTATTCTTTTTAGCCAGAGGCTTTCTATCTAAGAATTAAAATTGATTTTAAGATACTCACAACCAGTCCCCAGATGCAACTTCCTACATACAGGTAACAGTTTCTTAGTTTCTTCTTTTAGTTTGTAAATTTCCTCGTTAATGTTGAAAAGTTTTCTCCACAAGAAGAATTAATTCTGACAAAGGGATTCAGGATTAAGTTTACAGCTTTAAATGTACGATATATGAACCTTGCTTTTATGTCTTACTTTGCAAACAGTTGGACATGCGATGAGAAAATAAGGAATAAATAGTAAAACTAACTGATACGTCACAGAGCAAAAGGAGACTGATCAAATAATGTAGTGGACATAAAATGACCTTGTTTTTAACTAAGTTATGGATGAAAACAAAATTTGACACCTTTTCATTGGTTCCGTCCTTTTATTTGGATGTTTGAACCACTTGATGTTAGTTTTTTTTCATTTGCATCTTTCTTATGCTCTGAATTTTTTTTTTTTTTTTTTTAATAAAAGGATCTTTAGACATGTTTCTACTTCCACTGAGCATTTGTGTACTTGCACAACCAGGAATCCACTGAACTGAAACAACCCTTTATTCTTATTGCACTATTGAACATCCATGTTGCATTTAATCAGTGTAACGCTGTAAGGATGTAACGCTCCAGCACTCCATCCTAACACATTTGATCAGAGTTTGTTATCAGGTAAGTCAGTGGCTCACTGAATTTTGTGGGACATTATGGAGAAAACTGTGAAATGATTATAACAACTCTGATTATTAGAATATTGCTGCAATATTTTACCAAAAATATTGCAGCAAACTCCCCAACACCTGCACATGCTACACTGTGCAGATGTGCAGGTGTTCTATGTGCACTTATTACTGAGATTCTCTCACCTACTTTGCACCGATTCTTTGTCTACTTGGGAGCCCTCGAGTGCATCCTTAATGATGTCAAGGCAAAAATAAACTATTATGTCCTTAAACAGTTGAACATTGAAGATTTTCCACCCAATACACAAAAAGTAGAGTGCCTCAAAATGGACACTCATACTTCATAGATCTGATAGAGTTTGACATTTCGGCAGTTTTCACTGGAATATGGAAAACATTGTGATAGCAGCTTTATTTTAAAAACTCATTAGCAGAGAGAGGATAGCTAGAATAGAAAGAGTGCCGGATATTAAAGGAGTGAAACAACATTTGTTTCACTTGCAAAACATTTTTGTCATTTGTTTTGAAAATAAAGCTCAGTCTATTTGAAGGTATTGGGATTGAATGCTGTTCTTTTTTCTAAACAGTTTCTTCCCTGTTTCTCAGATAAGGTTTCTCAATTTGATTTTATTGCTTGAAACTAAAAACTGTCTTGCGTAAATTCTCAAAATGTTTAGATTTAACACATCTTGTCGACTTGGATACTTCCACGGTATTACAGTTTGTTAAAGCAACATAATGAACTTGTTAGACTTAAATGCAGAATGGTTCACTGTTCATATTGAAATTATCTTTCTCTTTCAAGTTTTGAAATGACTTATTTATTTACAAAAAGATTTTGTATGCATAACGTTTAAAGTGTGATTACTGTTTGTTTTTTTTTATCAGTATTGGTGATGAACAATAGACTTTAAAAAAACCCTCAGGCTGTTATAAGTTCTTTTTTCTCACCTTTCAGTGTATCCTCCTCCTCCATCTCACACGTTTTCTTACAGAAGCAGGCTGTCATGCCTCGTTCTCCCCATCATGTCACCCCTGTGAACTCCTGCCCCTGTCATATGTTGCCTCTCACCCCCCCTCCCATGTGGTGCCCCTGTACCCCCATCCCCCATACAGTATTCCTCTCTTTGCCCCAGCGCTCATTCATTCCACTTCACCTATTTTCTCCACCTGGATGTTTCTCACAGCCGATCACATGCTTGTCTTGTATATAGTTAGAATAATAGAAAGGTATGCACATAGTCTTTATTTTGAGAGACATGTAGGAGGTAAATGGCAAGTTCTCTGAGTTTAGCTTTCTTATTTTTTTTTGTTTGTTTCCCATGGAGATTGCAGCCTAAGAGCAACAGATTAAGGATCATTTTTCTCTTCCTCTCAGTCTCAGCCTCCGTGCATCCAGGGAGTGTCAAAATAAGGAGCGCCTGTTGGAGCAGAGGTTCCGTGCAGCGCTGAGAGATTTCCAACAGTGGCTGGTCAATGCCAAAATCAGTACCGCCAAATGCTTTGATGTGCCGCAGACTGTCACCGACGTCTCCACTGCTCTGCAGAGAATCCAAGTAAGCAAATCAGGAAATACTGCAGTATTTTCTTGTGTACTCTGTTGCGACTAAGTCTTGTGTACAAAATATAAATGTACCACTTTGTTCAAATTATTTACTTATTCATTTTTTTCTTGTCTGCATTTTGTGAAAGTAATAAGTTTAAGATGGAGAACCTCAAAAAAGCAATAAAAGCAGTTAATCACAGTCAGAACAGAAGGAGACTGTTGCTACTTATTCGAAATGAATTATGCATATTTGATCATTTAAATATTCAACAACTTGTTTAATGCTGGCAGACTGCAGGACAGAGATTACTCAGATTCACAGCATTACATCTTAAAACTAAAAACAGAACATTACTATCTGGCATTATTGCAATGAACTAGCAATCGGCCTGAGTGAAGCAATGATGCTTTCACTTAATATCTATTGATATAAAAGTTAACCAAACATTATAGTATCTGGCTGCATTAAATTAAAAAGCTGCTAGTGTTTTTCTCCACTCTTTAGAGAAGATCAGAAACTTTGACAACCCAGTAAATGCATCGCTGCCAGGCATGAACTAGCGCTGTGTTTTATTCTTTCTCTCACATCTACAAAGAGAAGAATAATGATGTAATAAATGTGTAATCAATCCACTTTCAATAGGAGTTTACTCACGGGATGACTGTTTGAATATCTTAACTTTAGACTGGCCTCTTGTGGGTTTATTGAACTTGTGGGACCTGCGTTAGCTGCAAATAGATAGAAATGGTCTAAAAAGAGATGAAGGAAAGCTTCACAGCAGGTCTCTTTGCCATTGTAATTCTATTTTTGTCTTTGTGTGAGATTTTGGAAGCCTCAATGGTTCTAGCTAAGCGTCAGGTGCTTATCAGATAAGGTGGTCACCTCCACATCTCTGCAACCTGACGGTTAATTACCGCTTGGTCCGTTAACCACAAAGTATCACAGAAGTGAGATTTCTATTTCTGCTGAGCTCTTGTTTGAAGACAGTAAGGACTCAATATTACTTCTTTGAGATGTTTTGTTTTTGTTCAGCGACTGGTTGTGATTCAGGAGTTATTTAATTAGCAGGAACATTGTCTCAGACTGTTAAAACAGCGAAGGGGCGCCTTTAAAAGATTATTTTCGGCCTTCTGAATATCTAAAGAAGTACTTCAGAGGGTTTTTGTGCAGCTTTAAGGAAGAATATGGAGGATAGAGGAATACTGAATCAATCATGTTTTATTTATTATTGACTTGGTGAGGAATGTGGAACAATGTTTCCACATGGCTGACCTCCAGGAGGGTCGGCGTGGGAGGGGCGAGGGCATCCACTGTGTCATGCTTAATTGGTGTTGTACAGTTACACTAGCTGGCAGAGAATGGCGGTAAGTGTGGAAGACGGTAAATGAATGTTGAGCAGGCAGACAAAACAAAGAAAAGGAGCGATAAAGAGATAAAGACTTTCCGAGCTCGTGTTTGAAGAGGCTGGAGCCGTAGTCTCTGTAAGCTATGTGCTGACTGCACAGATGGTGGAGTGGTCCCTGCTGCGCTACTGTCATCAGCTCGGCTACGAGGGAGGGGTGTGTGCGGAGGCTGCGTGTGTGCCTTTGTATGCGTGCACATTGTCAGTGGGTAGCTATGTAAGAAACCAACATGTTTCAGGTTCACTGACTTTCCTTGTCTCTGATAGCATCCCTGTGCAGATGCAAGGAGAATTAGTAATGTCTTAAATATCAGAAAATATTTACATACAATAAGTTATCATTGTCCTCTTTGTTCATTTACACACCCTCATCTTTTTGTGTAAACAGTGACAGCTCCTTTGTCTTTGTTTGTGCATCCCTTAAGGAGTTCTTGAGTGACAGGGAGAACGGCCAGGCCAGACTGAGTACAGTAGGAGCCAGCGGGGAGCTCCTGATGGCCGTCGTGTCCAAAGATAGAGTGGAGGGGATCAAGGCCAAGGTGGTTAACACCCGGGAAGACTGGAAGAGTCTGATGAACAACCTGCAAATGAGGGAAGATGCTCTCAAGGTTAGTTTCATTTGGATGCCATTTGCTTAGCTAAAGAGTTCAATAAAAGAAAATGCCTTGCTCCATTGAAGTGAGTCCAGATCACCAGTGCCCATTTACCAAAATCCAGAAGATGTACTAACTCAAAGTTTTGTGAAATAACAAATTTTTTTATTTTACTGAGGCTTTTATTTGTGTTTTTTAGAGGATTTTATGTGATAGAACATCAGAAAGTAGCTCATAATTGTGAAGAGTTTTCAAGATTATTTACAATAAAAATGTGATAATTGTTGTTTGCATTAGTATTCAACCCCCTCGGTCAATGCTTAGGGTTGGGTAGCAAATACAACTACTTGTGTTTTGGGGTTTTTCTCTACAGCTTTGCACATTTAAAGACCCTTTTTTTCTTTTCTTCTCACCAAGCTAACTCTGACTCAGCCAGATTAGACTGAGAGAGTCTTGAACAACAATTTTTAAGTTGTCCCACAGACTCTCCATTAGACTTAGCTATGAACTTTGTCTAGGCCATCCCAGCTCATGAGTATACTTTAACCCTTTCTGACCTAAGTTTCAAATCTCCGCCTGGATATTTTTTGCTTATTTTAATTGTTCGCAGTTCTTTAAATGTCTTGTGAGTAAATATATTTGCCCATTTATCAATAACAACTGGGAACTTTCACTACCTACCAAGTTATTTTTTCTAATTTACCGTGTATTAAAAGAGTGCTCCTTACATTACTTTCACTCCCTGTGATGGCGGGGGTGAAATTACCGTAATAACCCAATTTTGGCTGGAAACGTCTTCCCTTTCAGAAACCGTTGAAATTTTTCAGATACCGCAAAGAGTGGCGGAATTACGGTACTGCAAAATTGGCTGGATCGTCGCCGATACGTTCGATTTGGAAGGGTTGATCTCTGCAGCTCCTCCAGAATTGCACTGTTTCTCTTGGCTGCCTTTTGAAATAAATGTTGCCTTTTTCTTGACTGTCAGTTTAGCTGATCAGTCACACCTTGGTAGTTTTGCAATTGTGCAAAGCTTTTGCCCTTTTCAGATTTAACAGTGCTCTGATAAATGCTCAAATCTTGGGTTTTGTTTTATGGCTTGACCTCAGTTTACACTTCTCCACACTGTTATCCCTGACCTGCCTGCTGTGTTTCTTGGTCTTCGTGATGCTGTTTGTTTACAAATGTTCTCTAACAAACCTCTGTATGCAAATTTGGGAACTTCTAATGGAAAGCGGCTGAATACAAATGCATGCCACACTTTTTAGTTATGCTTGCTGAAGATTCTGAAAATATGTATCCCATTTCTGCTACTTCACAATCATGCTAGGTTCTGCTGATCTAGCACAGAAAATTGCAACAAAATGCATAATAATTAATATATTTAGTGTTGCGAGTCATGCCTGTGTTTGTATTACATTTCCAGAACCTTCAGTCCCAGATGACGGAGTTTGAAGCCAGTGCTGAGCCTCTGCAGGACTGGCTCAACAGCACAGAGTCCAGAGTCCAGGAGAGCAGCGCCCGACTGCATGACCTTCCAACCAAGAAACACGAGCTCAGCAAACTGCAGGTATTTTGTAGCCAAAAGCCATTTTGACACACTCCCTTGAATAATGCTCGTTCAGGTGTTACCGCTTTCAGAAAATTGCATTAACGTTATAATTGTTCTTGGATATTCATGAGGCCATATGTTAGTTTTGCATCATTTCACGGTCACTCCTGGAACAATTAATTTGTATATCTTAAGGGCATTTTTAATTCAACTGCATTACACAGAGAGGGAGCTATTTATATTTCTCTTTCATGCTGCTATCAGGTTTTTCTCATTTCCTGTTTTCATTTAAGCAAACCCTGTCATTACAATACAAAGTGAATATTAAGTAGGATAATAAATGGTTACCTCTCCATTAGATATGAATCCCTAAAGTACCAATTTGAAATCCTTGGGGAGCAGAGAAGGACCTAATTACATTTGTTGAGCACCAGTGGATCAAAATAGAGCTGCATCTTGACACAATAGTCAGAGGAGAAGTCCAGAAATCTAATTAATTCTCCTTTCTGTCAGAGCTGAAGTGCTGCGTGGCTAAAAGGCCTTTTTTCTAGGAGTGATAACAGTGTCTGGCAGACACAGGAGCAGAAAAGAGGCACAGAGCATCAAAGAGATAAACCTGGCAACGTAGAAAAAAATGTATCAAGCTCATCTCAAAGCTCTGTGCTTATCATTGTGGCTATTTTTGTATTCGTTCTGCTGCCGCTGTAGCACTTCCCATCGTTGCCTTTTGTGTCCCCGCCAGTAATTACATTTCTGCCCCCCTCGCAGCACCTGAAGTACAATACAATACAATGCTTCGGTGTTTGTACCTGTGTTGGCAAAATCCTCTTTATCCTGTCGCTACTATACCTCCCACCTTCATATTATTTCCCTGCTCTGCACTGCGGTGTCCAAGTGAATAACAGTGTTTCTATTTAAAAGTGAACATCTGGAGGAAAATATGCTGATTTTTGGATTTTGACGTTCTGTGAGGTCTTGTTTTTCTTTTCCCTCAGCCCTGCATCCCTGCTCTGCACTTCATGTTTCTGTCGTAAAAACATCAGTCATTTTCTGTGTTAATCTTGCTTACAACTGACTATCCTTTCTTATCTGTCATATGTTTAAACTTGCACTCCTAACATCACGTTGCTCCATCTCTCTTTTACCCCACCCTCCACTTGCTCTGTAAAGTCTGTGCTGGAGGAGATGGCCAGTCGAGAGTCAGAGCTCAGCAAGTTGAGGGATAAAGCTCATCATCTCTGGGAGGGACAAGCAGCTGGCAAGGGCTTCGTCCACAGAGTATCTCAGCTGTCAGCGCAGTACCTTTCCCTCAGCAACCTAACCAAGGTAACACTTCTTCTACTCTGCAGCTTTCTGACTCAAACCCACCAGCATGCCCTGCATCATTCATGCTCTGCCAGTAGCAACTGTACAGCTGTTGGTCAAGTCTTGCTTTTCTGTGTGTTTACTGTTGGATCGTGGATTACCCTTCAGCTATGCAGGAGCAATGTGTGATTTTTCTCAGTGCATGAGAAAACATTAGACACACCAATCAAACATTTGTTGGTTAAGTTCCTAGCTACACTTTTTGTTAACCTTTAGCCTGCTAATACCAGTTCTGGTTGATTCTGATTTCTCTTTAGAACCTGAAATGTAAGAAGATTTAAGAACAACGTTAATGTTTTTTCCCTTGTCTTACTGCCTTGGGTGGCCATTGAATATTTTTTAGGAGGTAGGGTGATGTCACACTGTGTGTAAAAGAGTAAAAATAGGGTTTTACTATTACTTTCAAAGGGTAATTGGACTCTATCTTATATGGCAGGTTAGTGCAGGTAATATGTCTGTTTTAGTTTGTTGTCCCTTACCTTATTTTGACATTTCCAAAATGCCCAAAAAGACAAAACACATAAAGTTTGCTTTATCCTGTTTAGCCTTTCTGTTATCTGCTGAAAGTCTTGTTCTCATTTTCTCACTGCCTGATGAAATCACATTTCTCAACACATTGTCCTGTCTTACATCTCTGTGCTTCCGCTGACTTTATTTTTAAACAAATATCCTTTTTTTTTTTTTTACCACAAAATCTCTTTGAACACGAGGAGACTTGAGGTTTTATTGTGACGCCATGTCCTTTTTAAAACATGAAGTTGTGCTGCGATTTCTCTTTTACAATACTACTAGGTAGTGACACTTCATTAACCTTATTAATCTCTGATGTCATCTTCAACCGATTCCAGACATTTCATTAAAGTGAATGCAAGCACATGATATTTTAATAAATTTACAAGTTTTGTTCTTTTCTGCCACACAATGATAATTATTGTGATAGAATTTTTCTACTAGCATTTTATAAAAACCCACTAAATGTTGTGAAAAGCTACCCAAACCTTTTATTTTCCCAACACGTTGTGTTCAAAAGTAACCCATTTGAGTGGAATCCCATCCAATCTAGCAACAGTGAGAACAACTTGGTAACATGATGTGTTTACTGATTGAAACAATATTGGAGTTTTGAGTTTCCAGTCAACCAGTCATCACTCAGGGCTCAAAATCAACCATTTTCAGTCCATATTCAATTTCTTGGTGCATTTCTATAAAAAATGGTATCTGAAGAAATTTACCTGAGCACATGAATCTGTCTCACCTCTTAAAAGCCCTTGAGGCTGAAGCCTCATTAACATAAAAATGCCAGTTCTTTGTAGTTCACCGGTTCACTGTTAAAATGCTAGAGCTGAAACGTGCTTCTGCTTTGAACCTGACCTTTTTGAAGCTTTCATTACATCGGCCAGACTCTTGTGATTTATTTGATGTATTGTGCTGCAAACATAACAGTGGCCAAAATCCACTTACTCAACAACCATGAGAAAACCCCTGCAATGATGAATGGGTTTATTTACTTTACAGGCTTCGCTAGAGTAGCTGCTATTTTTATATCTTCTTCTTTGTCAGACATTGGAAGAAGGAATTCAGGAAAATAATTCTAGCTTTCAATTTGCCTATTCTTCAGTTTCTTGGATGTTCAAAACACGCAGCGTATCACTGTAAAGTTTAGTGTTTGCTGCATGGTGAGGGGGGATGAGCGAGTCTCTGGAGACATCTCTTAGTGAAAACAAGGCTCATTTCAAACAAACAGAACAAGATGGAGACTTTTGATTGTGCACAGACTGTAATTCTCTGATCTCGCAGAACCAATAAAGGGTTTGAAGAACGTGTTTACGTTGTCGTACTCTCATATCTGCAGGATAAAGCCTCCAGGATTGAACGCATCGTTGGGGAGCATCAGCTCTTCTCTCAGGGGCTTAAAGAGCTTCAAGACTGGGTGTGTGAAGCACAAAGGGTCATAAGTACCTGCAAATCCACAACTACGGACAAGGCCATACTGGAGGACCGCATGTTACAGCTGGAAGTAAGATGAGACGTGATGGATGCGTTTCTCCCAGTTCTGTAGCCGAAACTTTCTGAAGACAGAAATAACATTGTATATTTCATATGTTATGTTGAAATATTGCACACTTTGGCAAGTTATTTTGCTTGTGTCTGTTCTCCATCTCTAGGCCTTACTTGCTGCCCGTCAGGAGCGGGAAATCCAGCTAAAAATGCTCTTGACCCGGGGAGAGGCGGTCCAGAGGAACACTTCAGCTGAGGGAGTCCCAGTGATCCGCAAACAGATCCAAGACCTGAAGGACTCGTGGGACTCTTTGCTTTCTGCCTCAATTCAGTGTAAAAGGTGAGCAAAATCCAGTTCCTTGCATTCCTGTGTGTTCTTATTCATACTTATTAGTTTGATATGTGTCCACATTGCTGTGTTTAACTCTTACAGTCAGCTGGAAGGCTCTCTGTCACAGTGGACCAGCTATCAGGAAGATGTGGAGCAGTTTGTGCAGTGGATGGATCGAGTGGAAGAAACTCTGAGCGGCTCAGACAGACAATACTCAGAGATGAGAGATAAAACTGCCAACCTGGGAAAAACAAAGGTATTTCATGCTAAGACTAGCCTCCCATAGTTTGTTACAAGATTTTATGCATTTAAATATATACTCAAATCTTTTGAGTGATTGCCTCACCTGTGTGTATTTATATTTTAGCTTCTCTACGAGGAGGTTTTGAGTCATAGCAGTCCCCTGGAGACCATCGCCACAAAAGGCTCCAACATGACAGAACATTACACAACTCAGCAGGAGGTTCAACAGCTGCAGAGTAGATACAACGCTCTAAAAGAAAAAGCTAAGGTACCTACCGCCAACATGACGTTAGATTTCTCCTCTAAAAATATTTGATTTGGCGTTCATTTCTGCTTTGTATAATCTTAAAATTTTTACCTGTTTTGTAATTCTTTTCCCACATACGTTTGACATTAGAGATTTAAAACATGTTGTGCAGAACATTGGAGATGAAAATCCCGATCTTGCATTGATGAATCTAACATCTGTGACCTTACAGAATGCTGTAAGTAAGGCCAAGGAACTGGTTATGGTCCATCAGGAATATCAGCGAGGACTGCATGTGTTTGAAGACTGGCTGGAGCAGGAACAGGCATCTCTGGCTTTGCTATCTCATCCAGAAGGAAACGTGGATACACTTGAAAAAACACTGCAGCAGCTTCAGGTCAGTAATTGTCTAAAAGTAGTGTATTGTGTGCGCAAGTTGAACATTAAAGGGGACCTGTTATGCAAAATTCACATTTTGCTCATTTTTATTCTTCCATTTGGGTCTCTACTGATTCTATAAACAGCCCAAGCAGTTTTAAGAAAACACCCAGATGTTTTTTGGCAATAAGTTAATGATTTTGGTGTCTGGACAATGAGCCTACTGATTGTTGGTTCACATTTGATGGGCACTGTTACCTAGCAACACCAGCCAAGCCCACCCCCCTTACCTAGCAACCCAAATTGAGCTCCAGCACATTTGGTTTGTTGGTTTCACCACTGTAAGCGCTGTACAATGGCTGCTGGAAGTGACAAGTGTTTTGTTGTTGACTTATCATCCAGAAACCACTTACTCCATTTTTGCTGGTTGTGCAGGAGACTCTACTTCTGCTTTTCAAAGATGTAGAGTTGTATGACTGTCCAATGTGTTTGCAGCCAATTTCACATGTGAGTTTAAATGTGTATTTATTTGTATTTAAAGTGACAGGCGGCCCTAAAACAGCTCAATATGAAAAGATCTCAAAATAGGTAGAACTGACCCAACTAAAATCTCATTATCTAAGAATTATTTTGTGCATTTTCCCATCCTAACCTGTTCAAGGAAGAATAGGTCACTTTTAAAAACACACATTCCCTTAAAGTTTATTCATACTTTTCTGTTATATATTTTTCTGCTTTCTAGAGCTTGCAGGAAAGCTGCTTAAAGGGTCAGTCTTTACTGGCTTCGGTGCTGACCAGCAGAGAGAGAGTGATCCCCTGGGGCGTCCCTCAGATTGAAGACCGAGCTCTGGACACCGCAAAGCGAGAGTGGGCATCCTACCAGAGCCGCCTGGAGGAGACGCGGGCCCAGCTGCACTCTGTGCTGACAAGACTGAGGCAGATGGGTCACAGGTTCCTGAACCTGGCTCAGTGGCTGGAGGACACGGAGAAGATGGCAAGCATGAGAAACAGCCGGAGGTCGGACAGAAACACCAAGCAGAGTCAGCTCAAGAAACTCCAGGTGAGAGAAAGAGATATCGTCTGACAATTTATTTAAAACTCCAGTTTGTGACAAATTTAAGAAAATTAGATCGTATTTTAATCACTAAATTAAAATAGGACTCTTTTTAAACTTATTTGAGAAAAAATATGTCACCATGTATCATTTTCCCCTCCACTTCATAATTTTTCACTACTTTGTGTTAGTTTATATCACAATAAATTCTAATAAAATATTCCAAGTGTGAATAGTTTAGACCCAGAATGAAAAAGATCACGAGTAAAACTTTTATATATAAATAGTAATAACTTTAAATCTGAATCAAAACAACTTTGGAATTGTTTTGATTCAGATTTGCCTTTTGACTGACAGCCACACAAACCTGACTCCCAATTTACTCACTTACGGTGCATTCACTAGAGTGTAAACGCCAAAGTTTTTTTTCCCTGTCAGAGAAAAAGCAATGAAGCATCTGCCACTTTGCACTGCTACACATAACTTATTTACATCCCAAGTTAAATTACAGCATTCCTCTGCTTGGTCTCCTCTGCTGGAAAGTTTTGCCTGCATCAAAATATCTGATAGATTCAGTATTTTCTGAATGTGTATTAAAACTAAATCTAAATAGATCTACTGGTGTTTTAATTTGAGTTTTTTTCCCCATTTTTGTTAGTCCTTTATTTTCACATTTTAACAGGCAATTAAATAATAGTTTCTCAAAGGATTTCAATCAGTTTAATGAATATGGCTTGTTTATCTTTATCTTTGTTTTCAGGGGTATCTTGAGGCGGTGCTGGCGCGGCAGGGTGAAGTCGATGGCCTCTCTTCTCTAGCCCAGCAGGTTCTGGAGGAAACCTACATCAGTAGTCGCATCAGTGTGACCGCCACCCAGCTGACCGCTCGCTACCACTCCCTTCTGCTCAGCATCCAGGTCTGACTCTCTCGGATGTTTCATACGTATTATTTCATTGGATTATATCTATATTCTGTTAAGTTTTTAACTTCCTTCCATGTTTTCAAAGAATGTTTTTTTAATCGGTTTTGAACTTTACTTTCAGATTTTTAGTTTTTGTTGCTTATTTTTTCAACCGTTTCACATATTACTTGATTTTTTTGGTTTCCAGTCATGTTATTCCTGTATTTTCTGGCTACCATCCACTTGTTGTATAGAAAACTTTGATGTGTAAATATTCATACAGATTCTATACGGCACGCTTATGTCCTGGTGAATACAATATACACAAAATATTAATTGACACACAAATGTAGCCTGGTCAATTGCCTTCCTGTGCGATTCTGCTCGCTTCACAGACATTTGGTATTGTTGAAAACAGATGTGAACTGCTGCATGTCGCTGCCCACAGTGGGCCTTTTCACACATGATTGTGCTTCTTCTCACCATGAAATCCACTCCAGTTTGGGCTTGTGTTTCTGTAGCGCCCCGCTGAAGGAGCGCTGGGACTTACCTCTGTGAGCCCAGCTTGTTTTGTCTGTATTTTCAGGTCTGGCCTCTCCATTTGTCTCCCCCTGTGGGGTGGGAGTTAAAGGAAAATCAATGGGGCTCTCCTGGTCGGGGACTAAAGCTGTAATTAAATGCAATCTCACACCTTGAATCAGGAGTAAAAAAGATTTTTTTTGTGCTACATTGACATATTTTTACTGTTATTATTATTACTAACATTTCTATTTATGCTTCTGAATGCAGTGCATGTGCTGGTTGCTTTGCCTTTACTCCCAACCAGTGCCACACCTATCCTCTCTTAATGCTTAAATTGACTTAGGCATGCATTTACTTACAGCCACACAAGTAACACCCCCTCATCCTGTGGATCCCTGTAATTATCCAGCAGGAAGTAGGGGCCATATGGGCCTAAGGTGGGAAGCTGTTACCTCTTTCGACTCAAAAAAAAAAAAGGTGTGCACTCAGCACTTTCGGCTAATTGGAGCTTCCTCACTGCAGGATTTGGAAGTTGAGTGAATAATGTGTCAAACCTGCAAGAAGCTTCCTCTATCCCTGTGCTGTTATTGACTCGAAACCTCAGTCAAGTGGATAATGCTTCAAAATATAAAAGAAAACCCACACCACTTTGAAGTGAAGCTATTGACATTGAACAGATGAAAGTGAAAGGTAGAAAGCAGGTATTTTCTGTTTTGACGCCAGATCAGAGAGCTTGTGGTCCGCAGTGACCGATGTTAGACTGTTGGGAAAAATCTCACACCTTGAAAGGAAAAGAAACATGGGATGCATCTTGAATTCAAATGCCAAAGTCTACTAATACAAATATCTTTTTTTTTTTTTAAATGTCACCTGGTTTGAACAAAGTCTGTCATATTTTGAAGAACAAAAAACCCCTAAGAATCCTTTAACTTTGTCTCCTTACTCAGCTCAGAACTATGACCATGAACTTCAATTTATTTATTAATGATTCACTGTGATGTACCAGAAAGCAGTGGATAATTGTGAAGTAGAAGCGAGATGATTCATGGCTTTTAGCACTTTTAAATTGTAAAAAGCATATAGCGGCTGGGAACAAAAATGTTAAATTCTTTCCACCAAATGAAGCCTCAATTTTGGGGTAATTTAATATAAATATGCTTTGATCTAAACCAGCCCATTGTGTTAGTGTTCCTCCACAGATAAAAATAACAAAAGGCTTGTGACCAACAACCATGTTGGTTCTCATTAACTTTCTCTTTGTTTCTTTCTTTTTCTCACATTAAATCTCAATAAAATACGTTAAAGTTTATTTGTGTTAAAATGCAGTTCATCTAATCTTAGTGATCTTATTTTTGGGAAATAAGATCACTAACCTTTGTTCCTGTTTGATTTCAGGATATGATCAAGCAGCTGCAGGAGGAGCTGAAGAGCATGGAAGAGGCAGAAAGCCTCTGTGTGTCATTCAGCGAGTGGCTTGGCTCAACTCAGAAAAGCTTCACAACGCTGACGGATCGCTCTGAACCGCTGGACCGGCAAGCCATGGAGAGAAAGATGAAGAAATTAGAGGTATTGATCTGGTAGTTTGGGCTGCATTTATTTATGACGTTAGATGCCACGGCATGTGGTTAGTATGAACTGTTGCTCTGTGTTTGATGCACCAAACTACACAGGTTGAGAAAATGCCTAGAATTTAACTTGAGTGAAATAATTGGTTCCTCCTAATATTATCAATAATTCTGAAATGTTTGGCCAATGAAATGTTTGTGGGAAGTGGACAAGTTTAAGGACATTACAGAAGTATAAAGCAACACCTTTTTTTTTGTCTTAACGCTTCTCAGACACATACAGTAAAAAGAAAAGATTCTGTACCATTGTTTGTGAGGCGTAGTTCACATTGAGCGCACAGAGGGTTTGATGGGTATGTGTGTATCGATCGGCTCTTTATGAAGACAAAGCTGGTGCTGGTTTAGAGGAAACGCAGTATCAGAGAGAGACCTCCCACTGTGTGTAAGAGGATGAAGAAGAGTCGGTGTCAGGAACCTGCTGGCACAGACGCTGTAATTGATGCAGTGCCCTTACCGCTCCACATCACACACACATACACTCGCAGTTTTTTCACGTTTCATCTCTAAAACCGAACCTGAACAGAAGTAACTCCAGAAACCTGCGAGTCCTATGTGGTTTCACACATATTTTACACTTCAGTTCTTTCGCCTCTCCTCATATTCCTCCCTGTAAACCAGTCGCACCACACACCCACGTAACAGTTGCGATACATCATCTGGTGTGGTCTTCGCCGTAATCCCCTTTCAGGGATCGATGCTCTGTCTCCGCATTGCGACCGAAGATGCGCGGCCACCACATGTGTCCTCCCAGTGCTGAAGATAACACATGAGCGTGCTTCATCACTTACTCATCTCCTGTTGTGAGAGAAGCTGGGATGTTCAGTGAGCCAGGATGATTACGCACTGATACACAGACCAGAAGTCAATAGCTGTGTTAAGGCCCATTAGCTGGATTTGAACTTTATTTTTGGCTGCAAATGTGTTGGTTTGGAGGAAATTACTATTTGGCAACAGACAAGGATGTTTTCTTTATTTGGAAGTTGTTTCTTTATTTTTCCCTGAATTATGTGAAAGATAATTTCCTGAAATTGGTTATTTTCCTTAAAATAAAATTAAATATGAATAACAACAGATTGAACGTTGCACACAGAACTTCTTTCAAGCCAGCAATTGATGGTTCAAGGTGATTTATTTTATTTATTTATTTTTTATGTGTTGTGGTGGCCTTGATTAAGGTCTTAAGTTGATTCATGCTAATTTGTAATTGTAATTAATATCTCAGCACTTCAAGTATTGCATGACGTCTGCTCAAGTCCAAACACGTCAAGTTCAACATACAAAATTAGCTGTTTTAAATGTCTCCTGATTACTTTATACTTGGCTTATAAGAATACTGACACTGGAGTAACTTTTGTAAAGTGGTCTTTAGGTTTTTAGGCTTTCTGCAAGTCATTGTCTATTGAAGCTCTTCAATAGGCTTCAATAGACTGATGGATAAAGGACATTTTATGAACCTTGTCAGTTTAAAGATTCTGTTTTTTGTCAATAAATTGTATAACCTTTAGTATTTTTAATCAAGTCAATTGTTTAAATGGAAATAAACTGACCTACAGATAAATAAACATAAAGTAACACAAAAATATTGCAACATTTTATTGTTGCAAGAGATTTGCTCAATAAAACCTAGATTTGAAACTAATTTACATACAGATTTACAATGATAATATTCTAGCAGAATTGTAGATTTTGAGTTGATCAGAACTGAAGGAGAAACATTAGAGTTAATTAAAGAATCCAGGATCTCACGCAGAATAAAGTCCAGTAGCTCTGAAGCTCGTGATTACAAGCAGAACACAAAGAACTTGACTTGGATAATTGCGGGTACTAGACAGTTGAATCGTAAAGGGCACTTTGTGTTTAGGACTTCAGATAATGTTCACTGAATTGTGCTAACTAATAACTCAGGGCCTTGATGTAGACAGAATTAAGCTAAATATCTGCTGTAAAAATAGATAAAAAAAAAAAAAAAAGCTTTCACAATGAAATAGAATTTAGTGAAGTTTATTGCTAACCGGTTTCAGCAAAAACCGCAAGCGTACACTGAGAAATCTCACTGTAAGACAAGAAATAGTTTAAATTTAGACAGAAAGAGGAGATAATTAGCTACAAGGAACAATATGCAACTGTACAACAAATAGTAATTGCTGAAGACTTCTTTTGATGTAGAGTTGCATGAAATTTAAATATGAGGCATGTTGCTTGTTAAAGTGACAAGGCAGGAACATCGGAGATAGTGATCAAACCTGGAGCGTCGCATTAAGCAGGACACAGAGACGTGTGCAAACACACGCAGGTCTCGTTATGCTCCCCACAGAGCTGGATTGAGAGCCGAGCTTGTTTGAGTGTGAGGTTACCGTCTCTGCTCATCCAATAATAGGCTGATGATGAAAGCTGTATGGCATCCCATCGAGGGGAGGTCAGTACATGTGTGTGCGGTGGTGTGTAGTGTTGCCCTGGAAACCCCCGTAGCTACTGTTGCCTGTTAAGGGTCTTTATAATTGGGTCCTCCTTTCATATTATTCACTGCGGTTCTTCCTCGCCATGAACTCCCAATCCTTCTTCACATTTCAGGATGGAGGTGTCAGCCTACCTGATGGGTTCAAAGCTTTTCAAAAGCCCCGCCCGGGCAGTTTGTGGCACAGGGCAGCACTGGAGGTGAAGAACAAAAAAAAAAAAACGGGAAATATCGCACTGAATGAAATGGAAGCTATGAGATAAATGTTCCTTAAAATAAAGAGAACGTATAATTTTGTATTTGTTCTTGATGGCCCCAAATGCTAAGCTAACCTTGCAAAACACTTCATACTGATGAGACCTTTTACACTGGGATATTGCATAAACCAAGACAAAGGTCTGCATGATTTTGAAGGGGAAGGAAAATAACACGTTAATGATGAACTGAAAAATGTGGCATGGATTTGTATCCATCCCAACTAAGTCTACACTGTAGAACTGCTGCTAGTCCAACTCTTTTGGGTGAGCTTGCCTTTTTTTAGAAAATATCTTAACTTATTCAGATTGCATGGAGATGTTCAATGAACGACAATTTGCCACAGATTCTCAATTGGATTAAATGTGAACTTTGACTAGTCCATTTCAACAGTGTGATCTAAACCGTTTCATTGGAGCTCTGGCTCTAGGTTAAGGGTTGGTATCCTGCTGAAAGACGAACCTTCAGAGTAAAGGAAACAAGATACAAATGCACACTGCAATTTTTTTGTTTCATTTTTATTTGTGAAAGTTTTCGAAAGGCATGTATGATCTTTCTCGTCTTCACTATTATGTAGTTCTTTGTTTTAGTCTATAAAATAACATCTGAATGAGTTGCATTGAAATTTGTGATTATAATGTAAGAAAACATTCAAAGGACTTGCTTACTTCTGCATATTTTTGCTCTCTTTCAACCAGAACCTGCAGTCTGATCTTCAGCACGGCCACAATCTCCTGAAATCCCTGAGGGAGCGCGCAGAGCAGGCAGCAGGCTTCCTGGACGAGGCTGGAGCTGAAAGTTTAGGAGCAGAAGTCGAAGCGCGTCTCGCCCAGCTGGAAGAGCTCGCCGGGGGACTGAGGCAAGAGCGCAGCTTTCTGGAGAGAGCGTTGCTGCTCACAAAGGAGTTCCAGGACCGGTACAAGGCTCAGGTCCAGTGGCTCGTGGAGACCAGGGTTCTGCTCGGCACGCCAGTGGAGCCCAAGGCTGAACTCTACCAGCGCAGAGCTCAGCTGGCGAAGTATAAGGTAAGGCAGGAAAAAATTAATTCAGACCATTAATTCAACAGTCAGGAAATTTTACACTTTGGTGATTTAAAAGGTGAGATGGAGCTGAATACTATTATCTTAATTGGCCATGAGTGACCTTGTAAAAATCCAAAAGTGAATACACTTAAAATAACTGCTGATCTAGTTAAGAGTTTTAATTTAATCTAGAAATGGTCCATAAATACGGCTTTGTTCACACAGCAGGTCTACATGCTCAATTCATTTTTTAATTTTTCTTGCTGAAATCCAATTTATTTTTTTTTCTGGTTGTTCATACTACTAACTAAACCCAACCACAGTGGGTTTAGTTGGTGTGAACGGTTTGTGACCAGGTTGCACAAAAGAAGAAAGCAGCATACAGTTTACGGAAGTAATAATGGATGAAGCTTTTTCTGGAATGATTTTAAAGTTTATTCAGCAATGGGGCTGACAGTATTGTCACAAGAACATAACAACACAAAGGAAGCCAATAAAAATAAAGCACAACTAATAGAAATTTGTGGAGCATTGAGTGCAGTTTCTGTGGGGAAATTTGTCTGGATGTGTAGTCGGAGACAGAAGTGTTGGGATTGTGATGTGATGTGTTTCAGTGACACAGACTTCTTTCATAAGTTTATAATCATAATTTTGAGATGTTATGTCCTGATTTACCCCACCAAGCTTTTTCTGGTGTAGAATTATGACATCAAAGTCAGATGAAATGCAACATGACCGTCTTGACTGCAGACACATTAAAAACAATCCAATACATATCCGAATTAGCATCACATATGGAAAGGACACAAATCAGATTTTCCTGGGTATGAAAAGATTGGTGAAAAAGTCAGATATGGGTAGCATATGGCCAAAAAGGCAGATTTGGGTCGCATTCAGTTGCTGTGTGAATATAACTCAAGTAACTCTGTATAAGAACAGTACAGGTAGAAGTATTAAATACCTGAAATGAAATAAGAAAAGGTAAAACAAGCGCATCAAACAAAGATAGGAAAGAATGGTGAAAAACCAAACTTTTATAAATAGTAGTCTCTTTTTAAAGCAGCGTTTTGCTTCCTACATGCTGACATATTATCAAAGAAGTCTGTGTGTGCGTCCTCAGGCTCTCTTACAGATGGTTCAGTCCCATGATGGATCCATCAGGTCTGTGATGGAGAAGGGAGATGCTCTCCTGGCTTCTGTCCACTATCCCTCCATCAGAGACAAAATGCACAGAATACAAAAGGACTACACTGCTCTCTGCAAGGCTGCAATGGTTGGGACAAGTTCTGATGCAATATTAAGAAGCAAAACTATTTTTTCCAGTGCATGCCGATCTGCTTGTTTTACATTTTCCTTCTGTGCTGTCTGTGGCATCCAGGCTCACGTGGAGAATCTGGAAGGCCAGGTGAAGGAACAGGAAGCTTACCACAATGAGCTGCAGGAAGTGGAGCGCTGGCTGCTGCAGATGTCCAGCAGGATGGTTACCCCGGATCCAAGCGTGAGCGTCAGCCTGGAAGCAGCGACTCAACAGCTGGCTAGGCACAAGGTGACAAATCACATTATTTCACTTTTGCTGCCGTTTGCCATGTTGGTGACAAAATCATGCAGCTTGAGCCCTAATTGGATAATTGCTACTGAGCTATTTGTTATCACATGTTGATGTCTTTGTTCACTTACTTCATTTTCTGTGTGGATATTTTGTAAAAATCTGTACAGATTTAGCAGGCAGATCTGTTTCCCCTTATGTTTCATGTGTTTTCTTATTAAGTCCTTTAAGTTTAGAGAAAGTCTGTCTCATTATGCAACGCTCTGACTTGTTCTGCATTGAAGTTAGTCTCTTACTTGACCTTCTTCAGGCCACCATGGAGGAGATTGCAGGTTTTGAAGAACGTCTGACAGCTCTGAAAGAGCAAGGAGAGGGCCTAGTGCAAGGCTGCAGCGATCGTGTGCAGAGCCGACTGAGACAGCAGGTCCAGACTCACCAACAAGGCATCAGAGACAGCTACTCCGCCATCTGCAGCACAGCGCAGAGGGTGAGTAAGGAGCAGACTGCAAAAGAAAAGGAGGGAGGAAAGGAAAATGAGAGAAGAGTACGGTTCTATAAAACATTTATTATCCACGGCATGTAGTATTTAGTTGTCCACATGTGTAAAAACAACCACATGCACAGACAGGAGGTTGATAGCATTCCAGCAGCCTAGGTATCTATTTAATCCCAACCCGTTTTTACACTTAAACCCGTCTCTGTTAAGGCAGCCCTTCAGTGCCGCTTTAGAGGGCACAGCCAATTAAATCCGCCAAAGAAGAGCTCAGCAGCAGCCGCACTCAGACCCCACCAGCCAACATCACTGACTCAATCTCTCCATATTAATCTCCACAGATCCCTTGTCAACCCCACTTTTTCATGCCTGAGCCAGAAATGATCACACACAGCCATCCAGTAGATCTGGCTAGTCCCATAATCCAACCCCACTCTGTCATTTTGGCACCTTCTCCGCCATCATCGTAGCCCGTGTCCCGAGATACCACCTCCGCCACCACACGCACACCCAATCTGGCATTGTGTGATCCAGCCACTTTTTACCACTACACTGCTGGCTTCCCAACAAGCGCGCCTCCAGCGTTGTAAAGGCTGCCAACTGTGTCCCAGTGCCACACAGCTCTAATATCCTGCCTGCCACCACGCCAGACTTCAAGCCCTTGCCAAAGTCGCAGGGCAGTTTGCCAACACTTTGGCCTTCCCTTTGCTCCTCCTTTCAGACTCTCAAATTAACACTGTCAATCAGACCGTGATGTTTCGCTCTCCCCTGGAGGGCTTGGACGCCTCCACATTCAACACCTGTTAAATACAAAGCTGCATAACTGCCTGGTTTTTTGGTTAGGAGGGGGGCTCTGTGATTTATTGTGTCTTCAGAGGAGCCAGAGAGGGGCCTAAATGGATATTTATAAATCTTTGTACAGATTTTCAAATAGATCGTGGTCCAGATTTTGACTGGGCCCTTCTGACACAGGCATATGGTTTGATCTAAACCATTTTATTGTCTAACCTTTTGAAGCTTTTCTTCCTACATTGCCTTAAGTTTAGCTTCATCCATCATCCAACAACCTCTGACCAGCTTCCTTCTCCCTCCTCAAAATGTTATTCCCACAGCATAGTGCTGCCACCACCTTGTATCACTGCTGGCATTGCATTTTCAGAATTAGTTTTCTGCCACACAGATTTTTCGCAAGTATCGTTTTAGGCCTTTTGTTTAAAAAACAAAACAAAAACACAACGGATATCCTCTAACTGTGACTATTTTTAATTAATTATTACCGCAACTACTGCACTTAATTGTGAATTTCTAATGATATTTTTTATTTCTGTTGACTTGTCTGGTCTATTATGACGTACGCTACCCTTGGCTAGGTCACCCTTATAAAAGAAATCTCAATGAGTGTTTTATAAGGTTTAATAAAGGTTTAAGCAAACAGATTTATTTATAGTAATTAGAGGACTTCTCAAGACTATTGCTCCACTGAATTCATTTTAGAAGTATCAAATTCTATATAATGTTGTCATTTTCCTTTCACAGCATAATTATCCTTTACTTTTTGTTGGTCTATCACCTCAAATCACAAAAAAATGCATTACAGTTTGTGGTTGTTACATAGTAAAATCTAGAAATGTCCAAGGAATGAGAAAACTGTAGCTAGTTACTGTATCTTACAAAAGAATCCAAGTATTTTATGCCGTTTTTCCCTTTGTCTGCAGGTTTACCAGAGCCTGGACCATGAGCTGCAGAGACATGTCAGTCTGCAGGACACACTGCAACAGTGCCAGACCTGGCTAACTTCTGTTTCAGAAAAACTACACCCTCATCCACAACCATCTCCCAGCCTCGAGGAAGCTCTCCAGCAGGTCAAGAACCACATTTCTTCTTACTAAATAAAAATTATGTGTTTTTTAAAAATAACGTCTTTTAGTTTGCATGATTAGATGTTTTTGAATAGTCAAAAATAGAGAGAAATGTTGCTATTTTGCACAATTGTGAGAGGAGGAAATGAACAGAAATGTTAAAAACAGGTGAAGCAGGAGCGAGCTCTTCAGGAGCAGGCCAGCACGTACCTCCAGCTTGTGTGTTCAGCGTGTGACCTGTCTGAACCAAGGGTCAGGGAGGCTGCTGCAGCCATCCAGCAGATCAAACTGCAGGTCAGTTCACTTACAGGAAGCCTTTACATTAAACACTTTGTTTTTACTGGAGTGACTCTTGTGTATGTTTCCTGTTAGATCGAGGAGCGAATGCTTCTTTGTGAAGAAATGGCAGACAACTGGAGGGAGATCGAGGAGCAGAAGATGGATTTAGAGACCCAGCTCAGAGAGACAGAGCAGCAGCTTCAGAGCCTGATCAGGAGACCTGCAGAGTTGGAGCCAAAGATTGCACAAAACCAGCTGGACAAGGCACAGGTCTGTCTGCCTTCAGATTTAATAAGTGTGGAACAAGAAAGGAAAAAGCAAAACAGGGAAAGACTTTACAGGAAAATGAACTCACAATTTGACACACGATCCTGCTCAATGCTTCAGAGTTTTCCAAATAAATGGTTGAAATAGGAGGAGCCTTCCTAATTAGTTTAGTGGCAAACCATCTGTTTTTTTTTCTTCAGATCTGATTATGTCAGCCAGTCTGTTTGTGTAACTCTGCAATGTCTCCAAAAACTGAATCAACCTGGATTCGTCTGGTAAATCCTGTGCAACCCAAATTCAAATACAGTAACTTTAATTCATTGCAGCACAATGCAATCGAATAGGTAGATTCAAATCCAATCATACTTTTGAATTCAGTCTATTCAGATTATAGTCTACTCAGATTATAGTCTATTCAGATTATAGTCCATTCCATCATATTCAGTTTATCATAAAATGAATCATAAAATGCCTTTTGTCAAAAAATATTTAGTAGAAAGGACCCCCATCCAGTTCACTGATTTTACAGCGATGCCTTTAGAGCGGAAAGTCCTCCAGCAGAATTACCCTCAGGCTTTTGTTTTTTTGTAGCTGGTTGTGCATTTGGGCCAAAACAGGAAAGAACTACAGAAAAAAACACTGTGTGAGGGGCACTTTGTGTGGTAATGAAAAACGAGGAGTTATTGGCAGCCAGAGCTACAGACAGGAAAGAGTCGCGGCTAAACAAAGAAGCTCTGAGCTATTTGAACGTAAAAAAAAACTAGGGCTAGGACTTTAACACATTAATTTTGCTTAATTAGTTACACTGATTAAACTTACAAAATCCCCGACCAGAATGTTTGTTAATGTGTGCACCCTTGAAAGTCTGACGCACAAGCGGCATCTGCAAAGAGCAGCAGTAGCGGGAGTTAATTTTTGCTCCAAAAATGATCTGATGGGATGCTTGAAAAGACTATTATTGTGTGCAAGTTGTACAAAAAGGAGTTGGCCTATTTAAGAAGCTATTTAAACCTAAAATATCATCTCAATGCAATACGTATTGCAGCAAGCACAGATGCCCCCAATGTCAATTGCAATTAATTACAGACCCTGCCATTAATTCAATTAAAAATGCTAATCAAGTCCCACCACTAATAAAAACACAAACAAAATTGACAAAGTTAACTTTTATGAGTCTGTCTTGAGACTCAACTGAAGAACTGAGCCAGGATTACTTTCCTGCACAAATAGAAAAATGCAAAGAGAAGAACCGGGCATAAGCTCAGTCAGTGGCTCAGCTCAAGAACAGCTAAACACAGAATCACCAAGTTGAGAGTAGAAACTTCTAATAGTTGATAGTTATATTTCACGATGACGTCAAACAACAGTTTTTCTCGTCTCTGCATATTTTAGAACAAAGCAGCTAAGATCATACTTTGTGTTGTCAGATTGACAATTAGAAACACCCGAATGCCAATTTCATCATTCACCAATGTTGAATAATCTGCTTTCTTTCCTGCAGGAGTTCCTACAGCAGATTAGAGAGAAGCAGTCTGAGGCAGCTCGTTTGAGTGAAGCCATCGGCAAGTTGACGGGCGGACAGGTCTCTCCTGCACTGGAGGAGATAAGGAGGCTGAAGAGAGGCTGGATAGAGCTGGGCCAGCAGGCTGAAGAGCTGGAGGCGCAGCGAGGGGAGGACATGCAGCGAAGTGGAGAGTACCAGGAGAGTGTCGCTGCTGTGGAAGAACTTTTCCATCAAGTATCCAGAGAATGGGACTATCTCGCCAGGTAACTATTTAATTCATTTTGGAGGTATTAATCTTGACTATGCATATAAATTATTTGTACATACAATTGGTTTTATTATAAATTCTTTGAAGCTTGTATATTACTGTAACTTTTATAGCATACTTGTTCCTTAAAATCACCCTTTATGTATGTAGGGCTGACACTGAGAGTACAAGTGAGCATCTAGAGGCTCTGAGGAAACTGGCCAGTGACCTAGATGAACAGAAAGAAACCCTAGAAGACCTCAGGGACCAGAGACAAGCCATCCTGCCTCGACTAAGTCTGCTAGACAAGGAGTTGGTCAAACAGCAGGTGAGGGTATTACCATCGTATTCAAATATATGCCTAGATATTCAGAACTGGAATGCAAACAATTAATTAAACTATGATTAATTGTCGATTAGTAGTTTATTAGATTAAAATTAGTTCCAATCAATTAACTTATAACTTCCACTTAGACCTCGTTTTAGTGTTGTAATTTGGCCTCCGTTCAGAAGAGGGCACCAGTGGTCATACTTATGCAGAGTCAGTTGATACAGAAACAAAGATAACTGGGCCATACCAGAACAAGAAAGAGAAAGGGACCAAACAAAATCCAGTTTGGGATGGAAAATGCACTTTGTGGCGTTCTGTTTTGAAATATAAGCACTCAACAAGCTTATTAAGTACCACCTTAATAGCACTTAATCAGCCGAACTGAATGGTGGAGCAGTTTTAGCTTCTCCAACAAATATTATTGATGTGCTATGAAGGCGAAGATTTGATGACGACATAAAACACAACAAATTTAACATGATGGGGAAAAAAAACACGATGCCAATAAGCGAGGTTGATTTTGAGGGATGTCATGTGTCAATGCACATGACATCCCTCAAATTTAGGTTTTTTTTAAACGTATACATATTATAAATAGTGTTGCCGTTTATGCTATGGAAAGGCAGTCTTGATCCAAGAGAAAACTCAGGTTTATAAGAAAATTGCTGCTTAACAATAAATCGTTGGTCAATTTATCAGATCAGCCAACTTTAAATTAACTCATTAATGAATAACTTGCATCCCTATTTCAGAAAATTACATCATATGATAAGGTATTTGTTTCAGTAGCTGTTTACATTTAACCAGGTGGGTCATCTGGAGCATCGCTGGGCCCAGCTGGAAAGCCTGATTCTGCAGAAGATTCAGGACTCTGCTCAGACTCTGGAGGACCTCTCCCGGGTCGAGGCCCAGCTGAGAGATGCCAGAGAGTGGGTGGAAGAACAGCGACCCGCTCTCACCTCTGCGCTGAGAGCCAGCCCACCTCCAGACCTGGCCCAGAGTTTCCTGTTTGACCACCTGAGCGTTTGTGTAGAGCTGGAGGCCCGCCAACAGCTGCTCGGTCAGGCGGTGAACGAAGCACAGGCTGTGGCCTCCAGGCTCGGGCTGAGTGAGAAGAAATGCTTACAGGAGCTTGTTGAGCAAGCCCAGATGGAGGTGGAAGTTCTCGGCGCTCGGGTCGCGCAAAGGAGGAAGTACCTCAGTAAGGTAAGCAGCTGGCATTTTACATTAAATGCAAATGAAACTTTAATTGCACCCCAAAAGACATCTGCCCTCTTACTGATGAAACTTCTTCTCAAGGCTTTCACAGAGAGAACGCAGTTCCTTCAAGGAGTGGGGAGAGCCTTGTCGTGGGTAAAACAGCAGGAAAGAAAAGCTTTATTAGAAGACCACATTTCTCTTCTTCCAGAGGATTTGACCAAACAGGTTGCTGCATGTCGGAGTGTCCAGAGCAGCTTACGGGCTTACCAGAGAGAGTTGGCTTCACTCTGGGTTCAAGGGCGAGAGTTGGAGAGAGACGCAAGTGACAAAGAAAGAGCAGAAACACTGGCGAGGCTTGAGGAGCTACAGTCAGCCTTTGAAACGGCAGTCCAGAGGACTACCCAGCATCTCGCAAGCTTGGAAAAAGCCTTGACTTCAAGAAAGTACTTCCAGATTGACCTGGACAAAACCTGCCACTGGCTAAGACGAGCAGAAGTCATAACATTCCCTGAAACCAACTTCAACAGTGTGGAAGAGAGCTCAGATTTGCTAAATCACATGTCTAACTATCAAAGTGTCTTAGAGCAGGCTTCGGAGTATGAGAACCTCCTTCTCATCGTCCAAAGAATCGGTCAGGAGATCCTCCCTACTCTGAACGAAGTCGACCATTGCTACCTGGATGAGCGGCTCAATGCTCTGCCTCAGCAGTACAACGCCATCCTAGCTCTTGCCAAAGAGAAGAAAGACAGGGTCCAGCAGATTGTCCAAGAGAGAAAAGAGTTCAGCACTTTGTTTGAAATCACTCACAATGCACTGGAGGAACTCCAAGAGCAATTTGACAATCTTGAGAAGAAGACTATCAACATAACAGAGCAGAACAGTGTCCATTTGATAAATGAATATAAAACTATTGATGAAAGTTTGGTTCATCTTGGTCCTGCTGTGGGAGAACTTCATGGGAAAAGCCAAGGCTTTTTAATCAGATGTTATCAAAATAAAACCGAAGAGATGCAGCAGCTGGTCGTTCTCCATAGCAAACTGAAAAGAAGAAATTACCAGAAGATGACACACTTAAGCGACTGCTTGACAAAAGTAGAAGAACACAACAGAGTGGTGTCCAAACTAAACTCAGAGATTCACTTTGTTAAAGAGGGGCTGCTCAGAGTAAAGTCAAATAAAGAATTGAGTTCTTTAGATAAAATAGCAAATCTTTATCTGCTGCTGGGAAGTTTAGAAGGAGTGAGATCTCAAGTAGAAGAAAGTTATACACACACAAAAAACCTTGATCTAAAGTTGGACACTGCTGTTTTCCAGGAAACTAAACTGCAGCTCGAGTTGTTGCAGTCATTACAGAGTGAGATTAAGTCTTTAATTAAAGAAAGTGAAACCAGAGTCACAAAGAAAGAGAATTTCTCAAAAGAGGTTGAGAGGACGTCGGACTGGCTGAAGGCTGTAGAGAAAAAACTGAAGGAGCCTTTGATCATTTCCGAGGTCAAAGCTGAGAGGATAAATGAAGAGAAGCAGAAACATAAAATCACAGAGGAGGAAGTGAGGAGCAGACTGAAGTTGGTCGATGTCTTGGGTGTAAGAGAAAGGCAAAAGTGTGAAAGTAAGAGAGAAGCAGTTTCTGTGAAGATAGAAGAAAAAGTACAGGAGCTCGAGAATCTGGGAGAAAAGATTCAACAAGACGTCTGTGCTAAACAGGTAACTGTTTTATCTTGTTTAAACCTACTTCATGAGTGTTTTTCCTTACTAACTTATTTTTATGATAGTAATGTGCAGCATTCAATGTATCACGTAAATCAGACCTTCAAGCCGGGACTTTAATTTGATTAAGGAACCTTCTACATTTTCTAGCTGGCGCTGGATCAAGCTCTCAGTCTGGTCCAGAGGCACTGCTTATCTCTGCAGTCCATGCAGGAATGGCTGGACAATGTTTCCACTTTGCTCCATGAGGCCAGATCGGGGGTGGAGATCGAAAACCACAAAGACTGCATGCAAAATCTGGAAGAAATTTTAGCCCAGGAGAAGAACTTTACAACTTCTGCAGAGGAGATAAGGGCCCTGGATCCTCTGCTGGTCGATTTTGTGGAGGCAGGAGAGTTGAAACAGATGAGGACAAAGATTCAGTCGATGCAGCAGATGAAGGAAGAAGTCGCACAGCAAGTGGACGCTTTCAGAGAAGTGTTGCAGAGGTATTTCCCTTTGGAATAAATACAGCATTTTTAAATTGGATTAAATTTTGTTTCTAATATTAAATATTTGATTTAATGCTAATAAAGCCATGTACCATAATTGTTTTATGTAATCTGCATATTTTCCCAGGTGTGATGCATTATGGAACTCGTTTAAACATTCAAAAGAGATGCTGGTTGGACAGATGGATGATTTAGAAAGCAAAACATCTCAATTCACAACAGCCAAAGCTCTCAGTGTCCACGAAGCAGAGGACAAGTGTCAAAGACAGGAGGTGGACAACAATATCTTAATGTTTATCTTGATTAAAAATCCTACCAATATATTTTTATGAAATTTTAGCTCTGACTGAGAGTTGTTTGTTTTATTTTTTGCTGCAGTCTCTTGTGACTCAGATTGACGTGCTGGAGCTGCCTCTGAGTGCTTTGAAGGAGAGTGCTGGAGAGCTGGATCGAATCATGTCTGAGTCCAGCAAAGTTCTCACCCGTCACACTGTGTCGTCGCTATGGCAACGGTGGACATGGCTCCGTAGCGTGGCCCGGGCCCAGCAGAGGGCGCTGGAGGACACTGCCAGAGAATGGAGGAACTTCATCGAAAAGGTCGGAGAAAAACTTGAATTTAATATTCTCACCATTCCTGTTTTCTTCATTGGTAGCATAGAGAGCAAATTGCACTGATGAGCAGAAACCGGTAAACTAAAGCTGAATGGCATGAAGTGTTGTCGAACATTATACTCATTTGAAGTACAACTTAATTAAGAGATGAAGTTATCATTGTAATATTCAACAGTACTTTTGCAATCAAGTTTTCATATGCAGACGTAACCCTAACCCCACCTAGAGTTTGTTTTCATTTTTTAATTCTAGAATATTTGAAAATATCTGCAATTGATTCAGGGTTTTTTTTTCTAGAAAAGTATCCATTGTTATTCACTTCTACACTTTTTGTCTGAATAACTAAGTTGTACTGTTTACAAGAAAATTATTTGCTACAATGGAAATTTTTCTGATAGCGTTTCTGCAGTCTGATTTACCCAATCAGTCAGTGGCCATGAACTTACTGGATAAAAGCTTGTTACTGTCCCAAAATTACATTTAGCTTCTTTTGCTTTTCTTTTTCAAACCAGAAAAATTTTCTGTGTTTGTCCAAATCTACGCAGACAAGCAGATAGTTGGCAAACTAAATCGGTTTTTCATAGTAAATTGCTTAATGTCCATTGTGCTATTGTCATGAAACACCAGCATGAATAATTGGACTTGGAATAGATTTGGGCAATGGATAAGAATGAATTTTATTGTTGGAAGCTTTTCACACAACAATCAAGTTGCCTACCACTCATCTAACTGTTGCTACAGATTTTGGGTCAAACACAGTAACGGCTGAACCCGGTTGGTGGGCTGTGATGTAACTTCAGGCGGCAGGCCAGGGGCGTCTTCCTGCCAAAACAGTGTGTCACGAAGTGTTTTCCCGCCTTTTGACCTAATTTGAGCTCAGACTCGGTCAGCTCCCACAGATTCCCACAAAGCAGTATTTCTGAAAGGGAAAGGAAGTCAGACTGAAGGGAATGATCACTTCCTCATATGTGGCACATTCCTGTTGTCTACAGGGTTTTTTTTTCTCCTGTGGCTCCTTTGTTTGTCTCAGCATGATGTCAGTCTTTATGTTTCTTAAATGGTTAAAAACATTTTAGGGTTTGTTTATAAGTAGAAATTATATATTAAACAAAATATAAAACAAAGTATTACCTTTAATGTTTTACTTAAATAGCACACCTTAAGAAGAGATGTCCGAGAATATTCTAACCACTTTTTGTGTGTGTACAAGCATACATGAAATTATTTTTTGTACAGTTATGAACGGATAATAGCTTTATTTAGTTGATTCAATTGATTTTACTCTCCCTGTATTTTAGATGGAGAAGGTGAGCTCCGTATCCAAAGACCTCCACAGTCGTGTGCCAGACAGCACCGCTGAAAAGGCCGCCACCAGGGCGGCGCTGCAGAGCCTGCTGGAATACCACGACTCCTTCAGCCAAGAGGTGGAGAGGGAGCAGTCCACCCTGGCCCTGTTGGTGCAACAAACCCGTTTCCTTAGAGGAGAGGCCGAGAAGGAGGTGGTGACAGAGAAGAAGATGGAGAACGGACGTGAATACACGCCGTGTCTACAGAAGATCAGACGCATGCAGGAACAATATGATAGGTCAGTGATAACATGTCACCACCATGTATCACTGTGGGGATGGTGCATTCAGGGTGATGTGCACTAATATTTTTCTGCCACGCTGGTGTTGTTGGTCAAGTAGTTTAATTTTGGTCATTTTCTGCATGACTTGGTAAACTACAAACAGGACTTTTTATGGCTTTCTTTCAACAGTGCCATCGTTCTCATCAATAAAAGGCAGATTCGCAAAGGGCACACGCAACAAATTCTCCCACCTAAGCTATGGATTTGTGCAGCTCCTCCACAGTTATCATGCACCTCTTTGCTGGTTCTTTCATTATTGATCCCTCAGTTTAACCAAAGTGGCCATTTATTCAAGCTTGGGATATTGTTTTATACCTAATCGTAGTTTAAGCTTCTTCAAAATTTAAGTTGTTACCCTTTGCTGTGTTTTTTGTTCGTCATGATTTTGTTCACTGATGTTATCTAAAAAGCCTTCACAGGACAGGTGGATTTATTAAGAAATTTTAAAAGACTAAAAATGATTGAAAACCATGTATTATGTTTCCTCTGCTTCACTATTGTTCATGGCTGTGTGTTAGTCTTTTGTCATAAAATACACATCTTTGGTGTGTTGTTTAGCCTGTTGTTGCAGGTGCGATCCAGCAGAACTCAGGTACACCAGGAGCTGAGGGAGAGAGAAGAGGTAGAGAAGGAGCTTGGCTTAGTCAAAGGCTGGATTCAAGACACCCGGGGCTTATTGCTGAGTCCAACTGCAGACCTAGACTCACTTTTGCATGAGCTGGAGGTACGCCACTGAACGTGCACAATACGTTCACCTAAAATAGACCACAAACCTCTGTTTTGCTTCAACGTTAACACAGCAAATGTAAGCAGACATTACTAAATTGGATTTGTTACGCTGCACGTGATCCTGTTTGTATTGCAGACTGCACACGGTGAGGTCATCAGCAGGCGTCAAAGTGTGGAGCGCATGACGGAGCTGCAGCAGTCCAAATATCAAGACCTGCAAGCTGGTCTGCCCTCTGAGCTCAGCATGCAGCTAGCTGAGGTTGCTCTTGCTTTGGGTTCTGCTGAAGATCAGGTAACCTCTTCATTTAGCCGCCTTTAAAGGTTAGATTAAATGTTGTTGAGGATTGCTCTTACATTTACCATTGGGTGTCTTACTGTAGGTTCAGGCAAGGGAGAGAGAGGTGCAGCAGACCAGGGATGTGAAAGAGGACTTCAGCTACCGACTTCAAGACATTGAGACAAAGCTGAAGACCATCACAATAAAACTAGAAGAAAAGAGCGCTGACCTGGAGGAGGCCAAGGAAGAGACCAAAGTAATCAAACAGACAGATTGACTAATTAGCAAGCAATTAACCCCAGTTCAGCTGGCTATTCATTCTGCAGGTGTTGGGGTTAATGTGTGTGAGAGAGTTGGAATGGTTTGAACTGGATTCAGCCGACCCACTTCAGAAAGCACAACACCAAATGGGATTTTAAACACCTCCATTCTGTTCTTCATCTTGTCATCTTACTATTACTCTTGTTTTGTATTAGTAGAAATATTCCAGTAAAAGCACAACTAGTAAATCTGTGGTTTTCTGTTTGGCAGATGATCTGTTTAGCTTTTATTCTGGACCATAAGCTTCCCATCTTTCTTATTTGGTTCTGTGACTGACCTTGGCCTCTATATGTTTGTCTCAAATGTTTTTGGTTTCTTATTTTATGCCTTTGGTTCTCTCTAGGCTCTTTGTGAAGAGTGTGAATCCTGTGGTGGCTCTCTGGCAGAGTTAGGGGTTGCTGTTCAGGAGTTCGGAGAGCAGAACCCACTGCTGAGTAAGCAGCTCGGCGATGCTGTGGTGAAACTAACAGAGTTGCAGCGTCAAACTGCACAGCAGGGTCAGGACAAAGTCAACAGACTCAAGAAGGTGAGAGATTTCCTCAGTCAGTCGGATTTATTTATAGGAACAGATTTTATAGAGATTAGTATTACACTTCTTCACGAAGATTAAAAACAAAGAAACAAGTATGAGAGCGACATTTGGAATAAAGTAAAATAAAAAGAACTACAACATATACATATCTATACAATTTTGAAACCAAACTGCAGTTCCTTTACTATGAGGAAATATCAGACACCTTACTTTAAGTCAAATAAAGATATATGTTAAAATTCCACTTATCTATGAAAAAAATCAAAAATAGTAAAAACTATGAAAGGCATAATAATCAAATAAAAAAATATGTGAAATATATTAAAATAAAACACATGTACTGGATGTTTAAAAATATAATTTGTTAACCCTAAAATGTCGAATGTATATTTTTCACAAGAAATTCCTGATATTTCTTCTGTCTCTTTTAACAAAGTTGCTGTTTTACGAAAAACCTGATGCATCAAATCCTATGCTTCACTTCTGCCCTCTAGTGAAGGATTTAAGCATTACATGTAGCAAGTGCTTGTTTTACTTAATGCCCAAAATGGCATTAAATATAATGCTATATTGGCAAGTTCTTATTGGGGAAAGTTACAGATAATAAAATGTAAAAAGTATAATGTGTTTATCAGTTATGATACATAAGGTGTCCAGGTGTATTTTGTAGGTTAGTGCATAAGTTAGTGCATTGTTTAAGTTTGATTTATATCAATAAAAAAACTACACAATATACACCCTGAATATCCAGGAAGAAATACATTTTGATTAGAATTTGACATTTATACCTATTTTTTAGAATTTTCTGACTATTTGTTTTAGCAGCACTAAAAAGGATTAATTTAGTTTTAAAGACATTAAATCTTTCAGCTACTCTCAAACGCATGTGATATATTTATGCTCTTCGTAGAAAGAGCATATTTCTTAGGAAAGCAGAGCACTACATAGTCAGTTTTAATTATTATGAAGGTATATATTATTCTCTGCTTTGGATTGAGAAATGGTCAAACTCTGGCAATGTTCTTCAGACGATATACCCTCCTGAAAGAGAAACATTTTGCTTCTTATATGATAGTATAGTACACAGTCTTGATATTTTATGTTAGTTGTATCAAATAGCTTTCCTTCTGTTTGTGCAGGCAGAGAAACTTGTGGAGGAATATCACAGCATGAAGGCTTTCATCTTGGCCTGGATAGAAAAAGCAGAAGATCTGGTCTCTGGTAACATCGTCTGGAGCTCTGCTACGCAGCTGCAGGAGCAAATTCGTTCCCACCAGGTGAGTCTCTGAGTCCCACCGGCTGGACCATAAATAACTTATGGTTCATCATAAATGTTTTTCCTTAAAAACACCACATTTCTTTTCCACATTGACCTTATTAATCTGAAAATACTCAAAGTAGCAGCTAATTAGACTCACTTTATGATTTCCTAGGAAGTGTCTCAGTAAATGCTATGTTGGCTGACCTTAATTAGTATAATTGCCCGACACAATAACCTCCCTTCTTTGACATCTAATTTATTGGTCTTGTGGTGACAGGCGTTGCTGAGGGAGTGTCGTGGTCTCCATGGCGACTTGGAGGCGATGGGGGAGAGGGAAGGGCAGCTGGTGGACGTGTTGCACATGGAGGGATGGAGCCAGCAGGTGAAACACCTCAGCAGACACACAGAGGAGCTGCAGCAGTCAGCCAAGACCCGCTTCCAGAGTCTACAGGATGCAGCTAAAGTAAAAAGTTTTTACATATATTCACTCTTAAAAATGTAACCATCTATTTTCCTAGCTCTGACAGTCTAGGGGAAATTTCACAGCATCAAAATCCAGTGCTGTACTAACAGAAAGCAAGCTTATGTGAAAATATCTTCAAAACAATTATTCCCCAAGTGTATGAAATTTCTGTGAATATAAACCATGTTGGGAAATTTTTGTGCAAACATTGAATAATATTTCCTCAAGAATTGCAAACAATTAAATTAGAAAGATTTGTTAATGTAGTTCTCCTTATTCTACTGAAATTGCAAGTGTCAGACACTTCCTTCTTAGTTATGTGATTCAAAATGTGTTAAACGAAATGTGGCCAACTTGCAGTTTAGTAAAAGGTTTGCAACCTTCTCATATCTCTGTGACAACATTGCCCCCTTCAGGCTTTTCAGAATATAGCACCATCATTAGTAAGCAGAACAAATCCACGACTCTAACCTGGTCAGTGTACAGCTGAAATCCAGATTACAGTCTTTTGTTTAGTCGTACTAATAACAATGTGCATTTGACACATTTTATATTTCATCTTTATTTCTTTTTTTGAAACAACCTAGATCAAAAAAAGACACTGTTACTTCTAATTACTGCTAATCCCTTGTAACATTTGGATAAATTTCTTATGCCTTCTGGAGAAAATGTTTGGGTGACAAGCCCAAGAAATATATTTTGAGGAGTCAAGTTGGGACTTCTAAACTTAAAACCAGCCAGCATTATAGGTGCATTAGTCAAAACAGTCGGAATGACAAAGATGGAGAACGACCTCCATATTCTTCCACTTGGTCAACAACTACCCAGCTGAAAAATGGACACTGTTTGGTTTTCAAACACGCAAATGAAATCTAACAAGAATGTTTGTGCTATGCCTGAAAAGTTGCGATTTATATAAGCTCGGTGATTTCTAATTAGAAGAGTGATCAAATATCAAGATCAAGTAGATACAAATCAAAAATATTTCTGGGATTGTGTGCATCTATTAAAGGGTGTGTGAATAATTTCAGCGTGGTGTGGATTAAAGAAAACCCACTATAAAGAGTTTTCTTGTATTCCACCCACTCCAAAGCGCAGCTGAAATACATTCATCCCAATGAGGAGGGTTTGCAGATTCATGGGAGGAACTGTGAATGGCTCAGCTTCGTTCGTCATTTCTGTGTCTCTCTTCAGGACATGCTGCGTCTCGAGGCGGAGGTGAAGGGCCTGCATGCCGCTGTTGATCAGATCCAGGTCGCACTCGCTTCTCCTGATCTCAACAAGCTCAGCCTCAGGGAGCAGCTCACACAGCGACAGGTTCCTACACTGAATTCACTGATTTTATTCAGAGATGCTTTATGTTGCGTGTCTTTCTTTATTACACACACATAAATGCTTCCTACTCTCTCACTGTCTTCTAAGCTTCTCCTGGTGGATATGGAGAGCTTTAAGCAGCAGGTGGCTTCAGTACAGCAGTGTCAGAGCGCCCTCCGGCTCCCTGAGGAGGTAGTGGCCAGTCTGCCTATCTGCCGCACAGCTCAGTCTCTGCAGCAAGAGGCCAGCCAGCTGCAGCACACAACCATCCAGCAGTGCAACATCCTACAGGTAGAGGGCGTTTTTTTTTTTTTGTTGTTTTTTTTTTTTACCTTTAATTCACGGCAAAACAGAAAAGGTTAACACTAATAAATAAATGAATTAGTTAAAAGATTCCTCTGTTAAAACATTTACAGACAGACGATTCCGTCTCCAAATCAATAAGAACAGCCTGAAAAATATTTAGTGACAACAGCACCTTTAGGTTCACGTATTTCTGCAACTGGCTCCAAGCAGATGGAGCAGAAAACTTATTACTTTAGGCTCAGAAAGTAATTTAATTTTATGCTATCTGGTTGATTTAAAGCTACAGTTCATATGTATTATAAAAACATCATGTAAACAATGCAGCCTAAGCCTCGTGGTTTTTCTGAATCTTTGGCTGTTCTTAGAATAGCCAATGCTTTAAATTCCTGCTAGTGTCTCAACAGGCCTTTCCAGGAATGTTCGTTTTCTTTTGGCCCCCATTAGGGTTTTGTTTACCTTCAGCCTTTTGGTTGTGGACAGTTTTTTTTTTTTGTCAAGCGAATAGTAGTGGCTATTTAGAAGATGACTCAAGTGCTTGAGCCATTTCATACTAAATGCATAATTTTCAACAAGAGGTGAAGCCATAAATTTACAAAGTGGTATCTTATTGTTTTTTACATAACCATTGAGATAGAAATGCCAAACTTACCAAAACTGGAATTTAAATTGTAATTATTTAAAATAGCAAAGTAACTAAGATTTTTGTTATCAAATCTTGGAAATATATAAGGATGCATACTTGTACAGACCCTTGAAAAAGTATTTTATGCATTTTATCACACTACACCTCATACTTTTGTCTTTTTTATTGGGATATTTTACAGGATCAATAAAAAATAGAACATAATTGGGAAGAAAAAGGAAAAGTATGTGTTGAGTTATTTTTTTTAACAAATAAAAATCTCATTAGTGTGGTGTGTTTATATATTGTTGTAAACTTGTTCTTCTTCAGATTCTGAAAGTAAGCACGCTAAAGATTTGATATTTCAGGCTTTTACAGATGAAACGGAAATATTTATCTAAACTGCATGTCATTATGATTTTTCAAACTAAAGTGTCATATTTTGCCATTTAACAGGAGGCGATGGTTCAGTATGAGCAGTATGAACTGGAAGTCAGGAACCTCCAGAGATTAATCGAGGATGCTCATCGCATCATTCAGGACAGACCCGTTTCCACAAATAACATCCAGGAGCTTCAGGCTCAGATTCACCACCATGAGGTATTTCTGTATTTTTGTGCCCGTTTAAGTGCTTGGAGACAGTTTTGCACATTTTTAACAAGTAATAGCCTGAAAAGTGTGGCATTCACCTCCATTTCCACTGATGCCCTCTAAATAAAATTGAGTGCAACCAACTCCCTCCAAAAGTTTCCACTTTAGTAAACAGTCTTCTAATTAGCAAGTAAGTAAGTAAGTAAGTAAAGTTTATTTATAAAGCGCTTTTCACAGACATAAAATCACAAAGCGCTGTACAGTAAAAATCAACCTTAAAAACCCTACAAAACACAAACCCACCAGAAGAAACACAACAAAATCAAGAGATAAAAACCTTGGAAAAATAAAAATGTTTTTAGATGCTTTTTAAAAACCTCCACAGGGTCAACAAAACGGAGCTGCAAGTGTGTTGATTTGTTTTCCGTTCCTCTTTGCAAAATAGCTCAAATTCTGTCAGATTACAATAACTGCAAACAGTATTTTTCAAGATTTCCAACAGATTCTCGTTTTGGTTTATATTGCTGAGTTATTCTAACAGATAAATATTCTGTGATAATATTCTGCACGTTTACAATCTTTTTCCAGCTGGAATGTAAACCTCCATGCTAATCTCTAGTCCTTAGCAACCTCTTAAAGGTTTTCTTCCAGGATTGGCCTGCGATCGACTCTGACTAGCTTCTCTATTCACAATGAAGAAAAACTTCCCCACATCATGATGCTGCCAAAATAATTTTTCACACTACGTTGTGCTGACCTATCACATAAAATCCAAATCAAGTACTTTGAAATTAGTGGTTGTAACAGGACAAAAAGTCGAATGGTTACAAATGAAGAACATCAAAGAACTGAGAGCAAAACAGGAACTTGAGTCATTTTATGTATTTTCTTTACTTCTGCTGCCCTTACTCTAAAAAAGAGAAGTTGCATTACTGCATCTTAAATAAAACTGAGTCAGACTGCATTCAGTCATCCAGATGTTCTAATTTTAGTAATGTGAAGTAAAAAATCTAGCCCTCATTGTGTGATTTGGAAAACTTAATTCAATGTTCTGTCAAACAGTTTTATCCTGTAAGGGGATTGTGAACGAGGACATTCCTTTCTTATCTGATGGTTTCTTGCATCCATGTCTGCCTCGGTAGATGAATCTGAGCTTTCCAAACATTTTGTCTTAGCCTTGTCAAGCAAGTTTGATGTTACATGGAGAGCAAAGGTCGAGTCAGAAAACAGGTCAAATCTCCTCACACTGGAAGACATTTTTATTACATTTTAACATAGCTTTCTTGCATTTGATAGATTTATATAGTCTCTCTATGGTTGATAAAGAAGTTCCGCTTTCTACCTCGGTTTGACAGTATAATTATGTCCAAGTTTGATCTTTAAGCTGAGCTGCAACTCTGCTGGCCTTTTCAGTCACGTGACCTGTTTATCAGCGCATTGACCATCTGTGGCGCAGAAGGAGCAGGAGGAGGAGGAGAGCTGGAGGAGGAGCTGTAATTTGAGTCCCGCTCTGTCATTCTCCATTCCCCTGGCAGCCCCTCTCTCCTTGCAGCTCCTTTTGTTAACAGGAATGCGCTCTGCCGACAGGCGGAGACGGGAAGCGGCAGGCGAAGGAAAGGGGGCGGGGAGTTTAGGAGTGAGATCACTTCCTGTTTTCACTCCCTTGCCATTTGTGTATATGTGTACAAGAGGGAGTGTCTGAGGGATTTTGAAGTATTTCTGCGAGGGTCTCTCTGCCTCAACCGAACATCCTGTCGGTTCAGCCTCACTAACCGATCTGAGTCAGGCGCCTCTGTGCTGCTCCGATTGGCTCAGAGACGCAGAGAGGGGGGGAAAACTGAGAGAGGCAGCTGTGCTCCCTTTGTACACTTATCCACACTGTGAAGCCGAAAGAGTCCGAGGAGAGGAGAGAATGAGTCCGGCCAAAGCAACTCTTCCTTTCATCAGGAACCTGCTGTAAGCAGGAGCTCTTGATCATCTGCTGTGGGCTGAACCTCACTCTCCTGATCCTTGGAGAGGGGGGTTGGTGATGATCCGCTGTCTTCGGGGGGATGTTTTGACAGGAGCTTACCCAAAAGATCCGTGGCTACCAGGAGCAGATCGCCTCGCTCCACTCCAAGTGCAAGATGCTGACGGTGAAGGCCAAGCACGCCACCATGCTACTGACCGTCACCGAGGTGGAGGGCCTGTCGGACGGCGTGGAGGAGCTGAGCGACGAGGAGCTGGCCGGCGTCGTGGGAAACGCCGGCTCAGCTGCCAGCAAGCAACTTCCAGCCCACCCCTCTGTCGTTATGGTGAGTGAGAAAGCTTCTTGACCCGATACGCTCAAAGTGACGAATCTGTGAAGAAATTCCCCACTGCTCTTTGGAAAGTGTTTTTTTTTTTCTTCTTTTTTTTGTGTCCAAGATGACTATGCAGAATTCTCCTAAACTAGGAGTGACTATGCTAAATTACAGTTTGGAAAGATACTGGGCTAGTAATTTGTTTCAAATTCCCTCCTTCAACTCTTCCATGGATGCATTATTTCAGTTTCTTCAGGCAATCTCAGACTCACTGATCAGAGTTCTGCAAATATCTGTTGCAGAACTCTTCCACTTTGGTGGAAATGCACTCCAAATAAAAATATTTTATTGTATCAAGCTTACATTTCCAAGTGATAGTGACAGAGAGAGGGCAAAGTACTCCAAGCTTCTGATCATAAAAATAGAGCTTTTATTTTGGAAGTTGCACTTGGAAAGTCACTCACAAATATATAAATATTTTCTCAAAGTTAACTATATCAAGTTAAAAGTGTTAGAATGCATTAGGCTGTAGCTGCCTGTGTATGTTTATGCAGGGAAAGATTCAGCATTAATATCACCAGAGCTCCTCTCTACCTTCTTACGTACCTGAACTTTTCCACAAAAAGAAACAGAAATCTCATTTGTTTTCTTTCTTCCATTACCTCCATATTAGCCTGAAGCTGAGTGCCTAAGCAGTAGAATATTTTTTCCTTTATAATTATTCTCCTGTGTTGTTTTTTCCTGCACGTTTCTCAGGCGTTCATATTTTTTTGCTTCCTTGCCTTGTCACCGTTGTTTTGATGTATTTAGTCTACACGGGCCAGGAAACAGGATATGACTGAATCTGAGTGTTTGTGAAAGCAGTTCATGAACAGCTTTTAGGTCTGGTACTGCTGGTGACTGGAAGTGCCGTTTTTACCATAAGCTTTCTTTTTTTCTCTCTCTGTCGTGTGTATTTTAGAGTCATTGTATGAAACAGTTGAAAAGCTTTCGTTCCTATGCAGTCTGTTGCTTTTCATTGCATCATAAAGCAAGACAAAAAAAAAAGCATCCTTTGATTGTGCTGATGTCCTGAGTCAGTAGGCTGAGTTTTATATGCTTGACTCACATTTCAGCTGAAGCATGCAGGCACACTGGTTCTAGGAGCGTAAAGCCAGTGCTATACGCTCCTTGTTAGCTAATCTAAGCTAAGCCTTAGACATTTTTCATCAAAGATAACACTACCTTATTGTTGATTGTACTTCTGCATCAAATACCATATGTGAAGGACACGTGTTTCTACAGAAAAAGAGGTTTCTGTGGCTCTGTAACCGTTACTCTATGGTATGTGGGTGTCTGGTGCGAACAATCACTGAGCGTAAACCTGCAGCATGTGTCAGCTTCCGGGTGGAGGCCATTCCTTTACCCTGTTCTGTAATTTCAGTCATTTTCACTGGGATCTGGTGTGTGCAGACATACTGCAGTGTTTTATTTCAGTACCAGTAATCTGACCATATCAGTGTTATATTTAATTATTTACTACCTTATTAATCCTTGCAAAGCCCTACCCTGTTAATTTTTATGCTTTCTCTTTATCTCCCTCTTTATTTTTACCTCTCTCCTCTGTTTTGATGTGGCTCTTTTCTGTTGTTTCCCCTCTCCCCTCTTCTCCCCTCGCATGCTTTTGTTTCATGTGTTTTTGTTTTTTGGTGTGTGGTTGCATATCTGTGGTCAGATGACAGCCGGGCGCTGCCACACACTCCTCTCCCCAGTGACAGAGGAGTCAGGGGAGGAGGGCACCAACAGCGAGGTCTCCTCTCCCCCTGCTTGCCGCTCCCCCTCTCCGGGGGCTAATGCTGCTGACATTCCTCTTAACCAGGTACTCGCAAATCCCACCCCGGTAATCCTCATCCTGCCCAGCTTCCATTACTCACCAACCACCATCTGTTTAAGATGCAACTGCAGAAACATTTGAAATCCCCATAGAATAAAAACTGTGTAATTGTCCAATTTAATGGTCCATCCATCGTGGTTTATGTATAAACAGGAAGTGATGTTCAAAAGGTACTTATTATCTTACTTGGAGTAGATAACTTATCATAAATCCAGATTAGCTTGGACCTGGAAGCTAAAGCTAACTAATGAGCTAAAGGAATCAAAACCAAATCGCACTTCTACCATCTTTAAAAAATTACAGTTTTAAAAATTGTCTTGGCAGGTGATGAAAATATTATTTTATGAGGATTTAAACATTGAAATTAATGGTTTTTTACAGAGAAGCTTGTGATTATTTACATCTGATGTTTTAAGCCGTGTGTCACCAGTTATTTTCCTGAAATGTGCACAGAGTATATAACAAAAAAGTATTTTCAGTGGGAGAAACTACCTCAAACGAAAGTTAGGAAGTGTAAAAATCTATAAAATACCACAATTATATAGAATATTTTTGTTTCTTGCACTGCTGCCTGCTTCTGTTAGCTTCTGTTCTGTGTTGCAGTGTTTTGGTTGTAGAGCTTTTTGCAGTCTGATTATATCTGGTCAGAAACTGTTCCTGAGTCTGGATGTTTTGGCCTGGATGCAACACCTTCCTCCCTTCTAAAGGGAGGAAGGTGTTGATAACGTTTATAATATTTTTGAGATTACAGTTGTTAAAAGTCTAGACGTCTGCTCTGACTCGGCTCCCCTCTCATTTTTTAGCTTGCATAAAGAAGAATGAAGAAGGTTGTAGCGATTAGCTTGTTTTTAATCCAACTTAGTTTCTGGGTTTTAAAAATTAAGAATATAAGAACGCTTAATATTTGAGTAGAAAGGAGGAGCATTTTTTTTCTGCATTCATTCTTTTACTCTCCTCTACAACCTGACATCCATCACCAACACTGCTGCTGTTTGATTCACCTGTAGATGATCTACTGCGTCTTTCTTTCTTTATTATATAAGCATTGTTTATATATATACCTCTTTGGCCTAATATTTCTGTTTTGCTATCTGTGGTTTGCTGTAACAAGACTTAGAATCAGACTCAGCATGACATTAAGACTGCAGTTGTATTATTCTGTCATTACCTATGATATTCAGTTTACTGAACTGAGAGCAGAAGAGCCGATAAGGTCAATAATAAGACAGTGGGCCATTTGGAAAGTGACAGCAGGAAAGTGTCATGGCTGTAACCTTATTTAATGAGCCAGTGGCAGGAAGCTGCTTAGACAACAAGAAAGACACAGACAGATTTATCTCACAGCAAGGTAGTCCCTGTAGTCTTAAATTCTCACAGATACTCCCTTTGTGTTTGCATAACTGTATCCACTAACCCTTAACTTGTGACTCGGGTTCTACCTTAACCTCCCAGGGAAATGCGCAGCTCATCTTTTCAAAGCTATTGGGTGTATTTAGGGCACAAAATGTTTGTTAAAATCTGTTGTTGGGTGTATGTCTAAGAATATGAGGACACACTGGAATACCATATGCCATGTAGTACCGCATTTAATATTTGTGCTTGCTGTTTTGTTGTGCCGTAGGGTCGGAGTGCTCTAAGCAGAGCGCCGCTCCAGGAGCTGTACGACCCGTCAATGGAGACGAGTGCTGCTAACTTGGATGACCTGCAGAGATCCTGGGAAACTCTCAAGAATGTGGTATGGGATATAGCTGGATAAAATCAAATATGGAAATGACTAATTGTCTTATGCACCACAAACTTAGAATACATTTCAATAAATCTAAAGATGGAGCTAGATGATGATTTAACAAGTGTTTCTGCTTTGAAAAGCACAACTTTATACCCAATATCTGTATATATTACTGTCACCATTCTGAGTCTGTGTTATTACTAAACAATAGGTTAGTAATAATAGATCCTGTGTGAAAATTTATTAAAATAAAACCTCTTAGTTCTTAAAATGAAATTCAATGGATTAAAATTTAGAAACCTAAACTATCAGATACATTTAGTCAGTAGTGGAAAAAAATTTATTAAGCCATAATTTTTAATAATATTAGGACAATAGAATAAATGCAACTTGACCATTTGTGATCAGTGTTTGGTAACTTTTACATTAATGCATGATTCTATGTTTCTTTGGGGTATAAATATGACATATCACAGAAGCCGGTTTCTTTACACTCTTCAAGATGGGAAAGACGAGAGTCAGATATCTATTGAGTTTTACAAGTTAGGAAATGGCCACAAGGAAAGATATAAACTTTACTATATCTACAGCAATAGCAACATTAAAAAGTTTAAAACCTGGAACTTGAACAAAATAGTCGAGACAATGAGCATTATTTTTTATTTTTCGAGTGAGCAGCAGGATGATGAAGTAGTTCAAAAATAACTGTGAGAGAGGTGCAGCAAAAAGTCACCAAATCTACAAACCATTACCGATAGCATTTTCTGTCAGCCTGTTTATTGATTGGGAAGACTGGACAAGTAGATTTTGCTCAAAACTACTGTGTGATTATATGGAACCATGTGATGAGAAAAAGATTGCGCTTTTCAAAAACTAAAAGTGGGTTGTCACGTAGTGTTTAATCTGGATAATGACTCCAAACATAACACCAAATCAACACAGAAGTGGTGACACAAAAACAACTTCCCTCCAATTCTTTAAGATTAGTTCTTTTCTTTTCTTAGTCCTCATTTTTTTCCCTTATTTATCTCTTACCACAGATAAGTGAGAAGCAGAAAAGCCTGTATGAAGCCCTGGAGAGACAGCAACACTATCAGGAATCCCTCCAGTCCATTTCCACCAAGATGGAGTCCATTGAAGGGGCCCTGAACGAGGGCCTGGAACCCAACAAGACCCCTGAGAGCCAAATGGCGGTCCACCAGGTTAGAAAGAAATATTTGGCTCACTAGCTGAAATCCTGAAAAGCAAAATGCAGTACAGAAATGATTGTAGACGTTGTGAGAAAACAAAACAAGTCAGATGTGTGAAATCAGATTAAAGGGACTGATATTGCGCTTGGTTGCACAGACTGCATGGCACCATTCTTCATTGCTATGCCAACATCACAGCTACAGCAGACAGTTTCTTTTTGCGCTGCTATTGGACAGTTCTCTCCCTGCTTTCTCACTGTCTTCCTTCCCTTCATTCAATCCCGTCAGATTCTCACATTTCTCTGTCGCCATCTGCTCAGGCTCTTATGGATGAGATCCTGATGCTGCAGGATGAGATTGGAGAGCTGCAGGCTTGTTTCTCTGAAGAACTGGCAGACAACGACGGCGATGGGAAGGCAGGGGACCAAATGGCGCTGCGCTCCACTCTAACCGTACTGGGAGAAAGGATGGCCACTATTCGCATGAAGGCGTCTGGAAAACGGCAGCTTTTAGAGGTAGAAAACAGAAAATATTCCGGTCTGTGTTTGAATTTTTTGTTTGTAATATATGCTCTAATCCTCACCTGGGAATCCAACATGGTTGACCTCTGTAGGAGAAACTGAGCGAACAGCTCGAGGAGCAGCGACAGGAACAGGCGCTGCAGCGGTACCACAGTGAGGCGGAAGAGCTGGACAGCTGGCTGCTCAGCACTCGGGCCACTCTCAGCTCTGCTCTTCAGCCCCAAAATGAAGACATGGACATGGAGGAGCAGCTCATCGACTGTCAGGTCAGACTCACATTTCTGCCCTCTTCAAATCTGTTTTGGAAAGCATGAAACAGTCTGTACCTGATTTGTTCAGGTTTATAATTTACTGCTTTCCTTGCTCTTTCCTTCCTGTAGGGAAAAAAATAATTCAGATTTATTAGAATATGCTTTCTTATGTTCATTAGAGAGTGAACTGTAACAAGTTAAACTGTTTGACTTCACTGTTCCAGAAATAACATCTTTCCATTGTTTCATTCACTTGGTATGATGCTACTGTTGCTATTTTAGTCCAGCCTAAACTGCTAAATTAGAACAACTTTCTCCAAATTAGGGCAATGTATGATCTCTGCTGAACATTGGTCCTCTTTTCATCCATGTTTCTTTTGTAACACCTGCAAATAATAGTCTACAGTCTTTAATGGTCTGATTGAATAGTATTTTTTCTATAGTTTAGTCATCCTTACATTTGGTTTAAACCTGTCATTTATACACCTGAATTACAATCATAAATAGAAAGAAAGTAAACACATCAGAAATTTGTAGAGGTGGAATGATATTATATATGAAACACCAGAAAAAGCTGTCAGTGCAATGGTTATTGATAGTCTATGCAAAGATTTGTGATTATTTGTTCAGTCAGGAGGACAAAATAAGGAGAAATGTTTGACTTTGGTAGCTTGAAAATCTAACAGACCGGTTCTCTACTCAGATATAAAAAGAGAGCCCAGTCTGCCTTTAATTCCTGTCAATGGATAGTTTTAATGCGAAAAACAGAAATTTTGTCAGTATTTAAGCAAATGTTTAAATTTCTACTTAAGATTTCACCTGGATTGCTACTTTTATGCTCATGGGAATCAGCAGTCCCTTTGCCTCTAAAAACTGCTTTAGAGAAACACAATTTATTTACGAGTCGGGATTGTGAGAAACTTAGCAGCAGTGAAAGGAAGCAGCTGAAAGTCTACACATGATCAGTGAATTTTTTACTTGGCTTATTTTGACAATGAACACATAAAAAGTAAAATCTAATGTAACTTTGGCACTTCTCTATCTAAAAACCTTTGTGCTCACAAACGGCAGCTAAGGTTGTGCCTGTGGTGTGGCTGCTGACTGTTTGGTATGTGAAGAGAAAACCTTCCTCTTGCACTTTTGCAAGGTCTGTTTATGTCAAGAAAAGAAGTTTCTCTTTCTAATTGTCAATCTACTGTACCATTCGAACAACCTCATGGTATAGTGCCTTTTTAATTTTTAGAGAGTCTCCGAAGGTTTTTCCATGTGTGGCAAAAAAGTGTTGATGTTGCTTTTCTACCTACTTTCTACAATTAAAAGAATAATTCTGATTTACTGATTTTTTTCCTACTTTTTAAGTTTTCAAACTTTCCTCTAAAACTGTCTTGTGAATTGTTGCATTTCTTATAAAGACTGATGATGGGTTCTTGCGCAAAATTTTCAGAGAAATTCTGTTATTTTTCTGAAGTTAGACCTTCTTTCTTTTCTCGACAGCGCTTAATCCACAAATGTTATGGTTTTGCGTATTGTACATGTATAATGCATGAGACGATTGTGAGTTTTAACAAAACCAAAGCTGTTCTGCAGCTGAGGTAAAAAAGAAATAAGCATTTTGAATGTTTGTTGCAGCTGAGAAAGATTAAGATGATTATAGCTCACAAATATCTCCTGCGGTGCTCGGTTCCAAAGGTCCAAAAACGTCCAGATTAGTAGCTTTGGAATAAATCTACTTTGATGGTTTGACACTGAATATTACAAGGTAAAAGTGTAAAGAAATATGTTGGGGGGACACAGCTAAATGATACATTTATGTAGTTATATAGCAAAATACGTGTTTTATTGATTCATATTGCCTATTAATTAAAAATCATTCATATATAAATAACAGTCTGTTCTATTAAATTATTTCAGCTGATCTTGTCATGGTTTAATAGTGAAAAGATGTATTCATTTTGAACCTTTGAGTTCTCAGTCTTTTGCTTCAGTGGTTTTCACCTTGCTTCAGGACATTACATAAGACATATAAATGTATAAACAACTATATATCTTATAGTCAAATGTCCTATAGAAATCGTTTTTACACTGTTCTAGTAATTTTAGTTTTTGGAGTAATAAATGATGGACTCTTTTGTCATATTTTCTCGGCTTGATGATTAAATAGGAGGCTTTTAAAAACAAACAATTCCTTCGCAGAGTGTTATCATTTTCTCAACTATGCCTCTTGTCATTCCAGAACATGCTCTTTGAGATCGAGCAGAAAGTTTCCTACCTCTCAGAGCTGTCCGTCCACAGCGAAAGCTTGCTGCTGGAGGGTCGCGCCGAAACCAAGGAGGAGGCGGAGCAGCTGACTCTCAAACTGCGCTCCCTCAAAGACAGCCTGCTGGAGCTGCAGCAGATGCTGCAGGACAAACAGGTTGATATACAGGTGAGATCAGAAACCATATATTCTGCTTGGCCTCCTTCCCTCCTCTCACTTATGGCTTATTTCTTATGCTTTGCTGCTGTACACTGATCTGGGTCACACAGTCAATGGTCATATTGTTGAAAAAGCTCTAAAGGTCATTTATTCTTCTCAGACAAGTCCACTGTTTCCCTCTGTAGAACAACAGCAGCTTATGATGAGCTAACAAAAGGATGCTAGCTCATCACATGCAAACACTAAATGCAAAGCATCAGGTCTGTTTCTCTCCTTTGTTTGAGGAAAAACAAGATTTCTATTAAAAATCATTCCTACATGAGAATAAGGCACCCTTCTTATTCCCTAACCAGTAATTTACAACCCAATAATAACAAAGTAATCTTTTTTTTTTTTTGCTTGTTTTTTATTTAACTGAGCCAGTGGCATTTCACCTGCCACTAAAATGACAGCGTTTACAATTTGAGACTGTTTTTGTGAAACTTATTTATATCTATTATCTTTTTTTTTAGGGATCATTACAGGAGCAGGAGGACAGTGAGCCAGACTCCTCTTTGTCGCAGAGTCCAAATGTCCAGGATTGGTTGTCTCAGGCCCGCTCAACACGCTGCCAGCAGCACCACGACAATCTGCTGAGACAGAAAGTAAAGCAATCTCTGTGGATTTTATTTCACACTGATCAAGCCTCATATTTTTGAAACATCTTCAACATTGATTTAATAATAGAAGTAAAATGAATCCTGATATGTTTCAGGAGCTGCAGGAGCAAGTGGAGGAGCAGAGGAAGCTGCTGCAGTGTGTAGCCAGCGTCGGGGAAGAGTTACTCAGTCAACATGGGACAACTAATGGGGACAGGTGCTTCGATTTATATCTGTATTTTTGCTGTTCTCTTTCATAGCATTCGTTTCATGTCTCACTATGTGAACGCTCTGGGTGTGACCTCATCAGAAGCTTCTATTACACAGCCCTGATTGGCTGGTGATAAGTCTATTAGTGCCAGGGAGAGGGGCCATGTCTCACCCCATACCTATATACAGGATTGGCCCTGCACAGACAGATCATTCAAAAACCTCTTCTCGCTACGAGTAGAAGTCCCGACCGGTTTTCTCTTTTTTGCCTGCCGTTCTGGAGCCTAGCTTAACTGTCCGTAGATACGAGTGCGAACTCGGCCGCCAGGCGCTTCGTTCCAGACTGGTAGTGTATACTGGGAGAAAACTAGTCTTCAGTCTGTTGCAAAACAGCACTGTTAGCTGTGAAAACTGTGTTGGGTAGAAATATGCTTCACTGTTTTGCACTCGAATAGCAATACTCCATTGGTAGCAATACCGGCTGAAGTAGCGATACTTTGCGCAAGCTATTGTTTCGCTGTGCTAGCTACAGGCAGGGTAAGCTGCAACGCTCCCTGACCTAGCCATATCAGGCTAACCATTTTAGCTGTCACCAGCTTCACAGAAATTGTTCCTGCAAGTAGCATGGATGCCGGAAAAGCTGACGCTAAAGCGGACGAAAACCCACGAGCTTGCCCGTGTGGAAATAAAATTTTGAGATGAGACACTCACCAAATGTGTGTGACGTGTCTCGGCTTTAGGCATGCCCAGGCAGCCCTCGTGTCATAGGAGGAGTGCTCTCATTGTAGCTGGCTCTCACTCAAGAGGTCATCTACATGGTGGTGGCCCTACATGGGCAAACCCATGTGGGGCCATCGTGGAAACTGCGGACAAACCCATATAGTCTGCCCTCTTTTTTCCCATGTGGGGCCCACCTAGGTGTGCTGGCTGGGTTGATGCAGAACCTGGACCAAGCTGGGGCGATATGCGTGATGCTGTTCACCCGTTGCCACTGGATGTGAGCGGCCATAGCTTCACAGCTTGCCCACCCGATTATCCCATGGCAGGCGATGATGACTGTTAGGTCTAAGCACCTAAAACATTCACAAAGACACAAGGACAACAAGAGTCAAGAAATCAGTTGCATATCTGCAGGGAGAACACAGAGAAACTCAGTTACATATTTCTACCTATGTTCTGAAGTTTTCTTCGCATCCTGCAGTTTTATTAAGTTTAAGGAATGCCCTAGTTACATGAGACATGGAGCCCTAAAGGGAGGGGGAGAAAAAGGCTGTATGTACGACAGATAAGTTCACCGCTACACTAACACATAGTTATCTAACTAAGAAGAAGTTCTTTGGGACAGCTTGACCTCTTCCTCTTCGGGGAAGAGGGCAGTTATCTCCTCCTCCGCACGAACAGTCCTGCAAACAAAATAGTTTCTACACATACACACATAAATAGAAAAGAGCACAATGGAAAAGGTGCCACCTGTATCATTGCAAATTACGAATGAATGTAATCATACAAACATGTAATAACCTAAATACATTTTATTCTAACAATGACGGAGACTCAGATGCAGGTTCTAAGCTTCTCATCACCGTCAAAGACGAGGATGATGAACCGCCTCTGGTGCTCCGAGGTCGGGTCGCAAAACCCACACCTTCGGCCGTCAGCCAGGCCGGTGATGGTGACTCTTTGTCATCTGCCTTGGATGTGGGCCTGCATGACATGTCTAAGCTTAATATCCAGTGGCCCGAAGTTCAGGCTGAAGCAGCAAGATCACGTTTTGATGCAAAAAGCTGCCAAAAGCCAAGAAAACGGGAAAGCAGTTCCTGCCTTTCTTCCCTGAGTTGCTGGAGGAATTTTCAGTTTCCTGGTGCAACAAACCGTACAGGGAGAAGCACCCAGTGGCAGGCGGCTCGGTTCTAGACTACGAGGGAATGGACAACCACGGTGTTCGCCAAATGCCTCGAGTTGAGCCAGTGGTGGCAGCGCACCTTCACCCGAAAGCTTCGATGTCCTCGGGTGGGTCGGCTCCATCCCTCCCCTCAGCAGCGGACCGTTTCCAATCAAACCTGATGGCGAAAACCTACAAGGCGGCTGCTCTATCAGTTCGCGCCATGAACGCCTCTTCCATGCTGATGGAAGAGGCGTTCATCTCCTCCTCCAGTTCAGGCGGAACTGGAGGAGGAGATGACTGCATCACCGGACACTACACTGTGAGAAGAAATGTGCATCATCACTGTCTCCATCTCCATGTAGTAGCGATCCAGGCTATGGGGAGAACTATGGGACTTGTGGTTCTACAAGAAAGGGCTAGATGGTTAAACTTAACCACGCTTTCCACCAGGGAAAAGGAGGACTTCCTTGATACCCCCATTACCCCTCATGGCCTGTTTGGTGCAGCTGTTACATCTATGCAAAAGAGGTATGAGGAAAAGAAAAAGGAAGATGAAGCTTTAAAGCTGTGTCTCCCAAGACAGGCACCGGTGCACACAGCCACCGCTCCCACATCCCAACGCCAAACCTTCGCCCAGGCTGCGACGCGTTTGCCTCCCAATTTCAGAATTCCTAAACTGCCGAAGACCCAGACGGCTGCTAATCCTCCTTCAAAAGGCACTGCTGTTAAAGGCTCATGGTAGTTAGTTGCTAAGTAGTTATGTGTGTTTAGCCACATATAACATTGATTAAATGTGTAAATCCTGGTTAAGATGTGTAAAAAGCCAAAAAGCATTAGCATGTACATTGTTTTTGTTGACACCAGCCAGATTTTAAAAAAGTAATTATAAGATGTTAGATTATATTATATATAATATTATATTATATTATAAACTGCCTTATGATGATGCAGAGGAGACATGTTAGTATTTTATAGAAACCTTCTTCCCACAGTGAGGAGGCTGTCCCCGGTGGAGTGCTGCTGGAGTCTGAAAGCTTTTCTCGTCTGGACCAACTGAGACAAAGATGGGAAAACCTGAATAAAGATCAGAGCACAAAGCTCCAGCTCTCCCTCAACACCCTGGAAAAAGACCAGCTCAGTCCGGTACGCATGTCGAGCACTGAGGGTTCCTGAGGGATGATAGTGTATTAGGGCCAGACAGAAACATTTTATTTTTCTGAAATTACAAGAATAATGTGATGCAACTAGTGGAATAAATGTACAATTTTAACAGGAGAAAGTCGTAAAATTACTAGAAAGAAAGTTGTTTTCATGAGAACAAAGCTTTCTTATAGTTATCAAGGTTTGATGTGACCGGCTTTTTTTGAAATAGACTCCCTCGTTTACAAAATAGTTTTTCTGCTGATATTCTTTTAATTCATCAACATCAAATTATGAAGGATGTCCTGTTTGTAAATCGATACCAAATTATAACTTGCTCAACATTCCTTATTTTAATTTTTTATTGTGTTTTCCTGTAGGAGTTATGAAATTAGTACTTCATTGTCCTAATAATAAGACTTTATTTTAGTAATATTTTGACTTCATTGTCATACTACTTTTTTTCTTGCAATATTATGACTTTAATCTCATATTTTTTTTTTTTTTTTTTTAGCCTGGCCTTAATACTCAGGTGTAAAGTGTTACCTGTTTTTTATTAAAACTGTGTCTCTATGTCCAGGTTCTTCACCGGTCCCGTCTGTCCAGTCCGAATGTAGTTCTGAGGAGTGATTCTCCCACCCAGGACCCTGGGTCTCCCAGAGCGTTGTTTGAAACCTGCTGCCAAACTCTAGAAAGAATCAAAGCAGAGGTGAACCTCTAATATTTCAATATTTTAAAAATCTCTTTTCACTTCAAATTTCTTCAGATAATTTGTCTTTAATGAGAAAATAAAAGCCTTCACATAGTCTTATTTATTCTTCACCACAGGCAGCAGGTGGTGACGGTAAGCCCGCAGCATCATTTGGATCAGAAAGAGTCCAGCACGATCTGTATGCTGCAGTATCTGCAGCCTCCACCTGGTTGGATTCAGCAGAGAATCAACTGCTTTCTGGTCCTGTTCTGCTTTCTGAGGATACAGAGTCTCAACTTACAAACCTGGAGGTAAATAGAAAAGAAAAAAAAAAAAAAACACTTTATATCCTATAGTATATTTTAGTTTGCATAGGAGACTGCAATAAAAGCACACTCTCTAAATTGAGGGATTTTTTTAATTTCTGGTCAGTCTCTGAGCAAGCAGCTAAAAGAGATAACAAGACAGGTGAACCAGAGCAGAGATCTGCTGGGAGGAGGAGTCGGGCGGCTGTGTGGAGGAGAAGAGCGGGCCCTGATGGAGGACACGTTGGAGGGCCTCCAGGAGCGGATGGGCCTGCTGGACTCTGCTCTTGAACAGCATTGTGAAGGCATGAGAGACGCGCTGCAGGAACACTCTGCTTTCCAGGTCTGTAGCACCGTAAAACAGGAACGCATCTCCTAGGTTTTTTTTTTTGCTAATCTTACTTTATTTTTTAAATTTTGTTTTTCAGAATGAGCTAAGAGTGATGTTCACAGCCCTGACTGAAAGTAAACATCATTTACTACAAAAGATGGTTGGAACAACAGCCAGACCTGCATCCAAACAGTTAGAGGTACATTCTGATCTACTAATAAAAAAGGACATAAAAAGAGGAAAGTATGATTTTAATGTTTTGTGTTTCTTGCAGACATTGTCTGAGGTGGAGGACAGCCTCAGAGAGCTTGAGCAGAAAGTGACAGAGCTGAGGAGCAAAGCAGAAGGACTCAGATCAGACCAAAACTCCAACCAGGAGCTGCTAAAACTACAAGTAAACCTTATTCTATGTTTTCTTTATTCCACCTGCACAGTTTTTTTTACACTTTAACAACCTGGTGTGTTTTTTAAGGATGCCTATGAGGAGTTGGTGCTCATGGTAGGCTCCAGGCGCAGCAGCCTGAACCACAGCCTGTCTCTGAAGGCTCAGTATGAAGCTGCGCTCCGTGATCTCACCGACCTGATTGACACCGCTCAGGACAAGATGGCTGCCGACCAGAAGATGACCGTCGCTTCTGTCAGCAAGGTCCAGATGTTGCTCGACAAACACAAAGTAAGGAGAAGACATGTTTCAAACTCTGATTGGTTTTATTGTTGTTTTTTTCTTCTTTTTTATCTTTTTTTTTTTTTTTTTTTTTTTTTTTAGCAGATTTTAAAACATTTTATTCTTGGATGCAGGAGTTTTTTCAGGGACTGGAGTGTCATATGATCCTCACCCAGACACTTTATGGAAAAGTGTCCAGCCTGGTTGCACAGAGGGAAAGCCAAGCCCTGGAGGAGACCATGGCTTTAGCTCACAATGTGCTGAAACAAGCACACAGGAGGGGAGTGGAGCTAGAGGGCATTTTGGAGGTGAGAGTGATGGTGCTTTTTAGAAGCAGCTACACCGTTAGGATGCGCAACTGTAAAGATGTCATAAAATATCTTTCTGCCTTTTCTCTTATTTCCGTATTTTAGTCCTGGAGCAGACTCATGGAAGATTATAAGGCTTTGTGCAGACAGTTGGAGGCGGTAGAGTGTAGCATCCCCACTGTGGGTCTTGTTGAAGAAACGGAGGAGAGGCTTCTTGAGAGAATCAGTCTCTATCAGGTAAGCTAATTTTATACACATTAACACAAATATTCACAATTTTAAAACTAAATATGATTCTTTAGACAGAGATCTGCAACTTGTGGCTCTTCATACCTTCCAAAGTACCTCTTACTAATAACCGTAGCTAAAAATGGTAGCGAGTCTGCTAATATTTTTAAATATAGATATTATAACAAATGTTAGTTGTAGCAGTTTTCTCATTTTTAATGGAATAATTACATTCCAAAACATGAATGACACTAAAAGTTACAGTAATATTTTTAGATCTATTTTTTTTGTCATTACACTGGAAAAACCCAAAATCTTACGAAGTATTTTTGATCTAGCGCTAATTAAGTACAATTTAAAGACAAAACTAACTTACAAGTAATTTTTCAGAAATGTAGTAGCTTGTTTGCTAATAATTCCATAATATTGATTTAAAAAATACCAATATCTTGCCGAAAAGCTACTTGTACGTTAGTTTAGTCAAGTGTATGAAGATATTTTTACTAGAAAAACTAGACAAAAAATACCAGCTAAGATTTTGTATTTTTGAAGTGTATGTTGAAAACTTTCTGCTTTTAAAAATTTATTTTCCACCAATATCAACATTGTATAGCATAGAGGAACATCTAGCAGTCTTAAGATAAAAAATTATCCCTGGTGTAGGAGAACCTAATAGTTATTTAATTGACTTGTTTACTGGTTCGTAGCGTCTGAAGGCGAGTCTCACAGAGCATCAGCCTCAACTGTACCAGGTTCTGGAGGAGGGAAAGAGGCTTCTCCTGTCCGTCAGCTGCTCAGACCTGGAGAACCAGCTCACACAGCTGGGCGAACACTGGCTCTCCTCCACCACGAAAGTCAACAAAGAGCTGCATCGCCTCGACTCGACGCTCAAGCACTGGACCAGGTCTGGATCTGTTGTCACAGATTTTTATTCCTTTGGTTTTTTAGTAATCCATTGAAATGTTTCAAGTTTTGTCACTTTACCACACAAACTTTATTGTATTTTACTGGATTTTATGTGACACAAACACAAAGTAATGCAGAATTGTGGTATTAAACATTAAACACCCAAGAGTTTTCGAGAAGATGGGAAAGCTGAAGAGTGTGGCATGCATTTGTATCCAGCTTCCCTGAGTCATTATTGTGAACCACTTTTAGCTGGATTTACAACTACAAGGTGTTGAAAGCTTTTTTCCATCCACATTTAGGCACCAGCGTGTAATCATTTATCAAGTACCAACCCAAATATTTGGAGCTGTAACATGCGCAGTTCAAGGTATCCAAATAAACATGATGAATGTTCCCTTATGTCCTGTTTTTTATTTTTACATTAAAGGTACCAGAGTGAATCAGCAGAGCTGAGGCACTGGCTGCAATCTGCCCTCGACAGGCTGGAGTTCTGGACAACCCAGTCGGTGACGGTCCCTCAGGAGCTGGAGACGGTCAGAGACCACCTCTCTGCCTTCCTGGTCAGTTAGGTTTTCACAGCAACACCAAAAATACAGAGCTCGTTCTGGTACATTTAATTAATCTGCTTGGACTCCGCTATGGATATTTCTCAACTCTTGCAGGAGTTTTCAAAAGAGGTGGATGCCAAGTCGTCGTTGCGGTCGTCCGTGCTCAGCACAGGAAATCAGCTTCTGCGGCTGAAAAGAGTCGACACTGCTGGCCTGAGGACGGCCATGGGCCAGGTGGACACCCAGTGGGCTGAGCTGCTCACTCGTATCCCGGTAGTGCAAGAGAAACTGCATCAGGTCTGACAATAGTTTGTGGGCTGATTTCTATACATATTCCAAGTTAATTACACCGTTTTTTAAAAATTTTTATCAACTCTCACCTTTTTTATTTTAGTTGCAAATGGAAAAGCTTGCATCAAGACACGCTATCACAGAACTGATGAGCTGGATCACCCTGATGGAGACCATCATAGAGGAAGATCAGGACAAGATAATGGGAGCTGTCGGTTCAGACATGGTCCAGAACTTCTTACAGAAGTACAAGGTACAAAGAGCAACCTGTATTCCTGCCTTCAGTGCTTAAACTGGTTTACATCTTTGATCATAGTCTCATGTTGTCTCATCTTTATCTTGCAGGGTTTTGGAATAGATCTGACCTGTAAGCAGCTGACTGTTGACTTTGTAAACCAGTCGGTGTTGCAGATCAGCAGTCAGGACGTAGAAGGGAAGCGCAGTGACAAGACAGACTTTGCTGAGAAGTTGGGAGCTATGAACAGACGATGGCAGATACTGCAGGGGCTCATCGCTGAGAAGGTAGAGTGACGTTTTTGAATGAGAAGATTTTTCTGATCTTGACCTCATATGTCATCTCTAAGTTGTGAAATGCTTTTGGATTGTGTTTTAGATTCAGATATTGGAAGGACTTTTGGAAAGTTGGTTAGAACATGAGAATGGAGTTCAGGCTTTGAAAACCTGGCTCACGCTTCAGGAGGACAAATTAAAGAAGAAACCGCGGATAGAGGATGTAGCGTCAGTGCAGAACGCACTCAAAGACTGTCAGGTTGGTCCACTATGCTTATTATAGCACATATAATGTACTTTTAAAAGGATTCATTTTAGAAACTGATCATTGTAAACAGGAGTGGGAGCAATTAGTGAAAGAAAAAGAGAAGGATGTAGAGAAAGCAGAGGAAAAAGGAAACGCTCTGATCCAGGATAAGAAAGGAGACGCCTGTTCCGTTGTGAAGGAAACCCTTAAAGGACTGAACCAGTCCTGGGCTCATTTGGACCACATGGTGAGCTTCTTTTATATCATTTTGTCTCATTTGGTCATTTCTTGAATTTTACCACACATATATAAATTTTGTCCATTTTTTTTTATACCAGATTAGTCAGATAAAGGTGAATTTGCGGTCAGTTCTGGAGCAGTGGATTCTGTACCGGCGAGCTTCAGAGGAGATTAATGGTTATCTGATGGAGGGGAGATACTCTGTGTCCAGGCTGCACCTCCTTAACGGGTCGTTAGAGGCAGTTCAGCAGCAGGTGGAAAGTTTAGAGGTGAGGATGGTAGAAATTTCGCTGCTCTTTTTCTGAAAAAGTGAGTTACCTCTGTTTAAAATAATCTTTTTCTATGTCTGCACCACAGAATTTGCAAGAGGAGATGGATAAACAGGAGAGCAGTTTGAGAAAGTTTGGCTCCATAACACACCAGCTGCTGAGCGAGAGTCACCCATCTGTGGCTGAAACGCTCAACAGAGCCCTCCAGGATGTTAATGCCAGGTAGTAATAAGAAATATCTACGTGGATCATTTTAAGGCTAAACCATAGCTGACATCAATTCTTTTTATTCTCTGTTTTAGGTGGAGTCACCTACTTGAGCAGATCTCCGAGCAGCTGAGGAGCAGCAAGTTCTTGCTGGGTCTGTGGCAGCGCTACAGGTCAGCGTACAGCCAGTGTGTCAAGACGATTCAGGAGCAGGAAGAACGCGCAGATAGTCTGCTGAGGAGCGCCACCGACAGAGAAATCACAGAGGAGGAGAGCAGCGCCTGGATAAAAGACTGCAACGTAAGTCAGGCAACAACAATACAGAGTCCAAGTTACAGCTGGACAAACACGGAAGGATGCTTAGTTTCAAAAATGTATTGATTGTTTTCAGCTCTCTTTACTCTGATGCTCCTAAATAAACTCAAATATCTTACGTATGTGTTTAATTTAACCTAACTATTAATCCAGCTGTTCTACACAGGCCTCAGGCGTTTGTTAGAGGAAATTAGTGAGTGATGGTGAAAGTTAACATGTCGTTGAAAGGGTTCTGGTTAGTTGAAATAAAAAAATTTAAAAAAATTTGAACTACTGGAAAAATAACACTGCACAACTGTAAACACACCACACCAGCATAAAACACGGTGGTGGCACCATCATGCTGTAGGAATACAAGACTGTGGTGGGTGTTTCCATTCAAACTTTTCTAACTATACAACTAGAGATATTTCCCAAAAGTTTTACAGCAAAAGAAAGTTCTACCACTTGAAAACAAATTCATGCCATACTTTTCAAATTTTTGTTTGTAAAAACAATAGAAACCATGCATCAGTTCCCTTCCACTTCTCAACAATGCACTTTTGTTGGTCTGTAACATAAAATTGTCATATAAAACACTGAATGGTTGCTTGTAATGTAGCAAAATGTGAAAAAGTTTCAGGTGTATACAAAGAGTTTTGCAAAGAAATCAAAGTGTGAGACTAAGACATTTTTCTCTTGCTCACTCGCTCCTCTGTAAAGAATTACGCTCGTCGAAGTCTTGTCAGCTCCTTGCTGCTCTGCACAAAGATTCTACTCCTGCAAAATGAAAACCAAATTGCAGCCTGTTCTTTTGCGCCGCTTGAATGTAAACTCTCTGCCCAGTCGGCACAAAAGCCCTTTCAGACTGAAGCCGCAAAGAGAAAGACAAGCCTGTGATTTACACTACAGGGATCCCCGAGCGTCATGCTGGGCGTGTCGGGGTGTAATGTCACAGTCTTAATTGTTTGAGCAGACTGTCTGAGAGAGGATCACTGATGCAGACCGTTGCTAGACAAAGTAGCAAAGAATTTAATGCTGTTGCAGCGGCTTTTTAAAACTGTCTCTTTCTTTGGTGTTTACCAAAATTTGACAGACAGTATCATTGTATGTGCTTTTTTGTAATACTTAATTAAAATATATATATATATA